>JAHZMV010005352.1:0-12145 GCA_027743765.1 Coecobrya sp. COE2 | reverse complement strand
AACATGTACTTACGTGCATACTGCGACAAAAGGCGAAAAACGATACGAAACATCTTTAAAGTAGGCCTCTGCGCAATGATCATGCTTTCCGAAATACGCTGTGTAATAAATCAGTTGAAATTTAATCTTTGTATTATATTTTTATTTTGGTAAATCTGCTTTAGATGCTGGTGGCTTCCTGACAAGAGGAACGACTTATTGGACGGATGTTTTTGTTCGTCACTTTCTTTTCCAAATGGATCGTTCCATAGATGCGGATGACCTGTTGTTTTTCATAAGGAAGAAGCATGTACGGACAACGCTTACTATGCCAAAATTTCAAGTGAGTTCCTCTCTGCAAAAAACAACATTTAGTCTTTTTATCTAAATGTTACCACATTTCTAATAATTCGTGAATCTCAACGTTCTATTTAACCACAAACCGTATATTTGCTTGACTTCTTTCACGGTAAACAACAAACAACTTTCTCTTCTTCCCATCAGCAAGTATCCTAAGAAAGTTTTCACTTTCTCTTTTCAGTCCATAAAGAATTTTTATGTAAATAAGAGTTGAAAATACTTTTCAACTTTAAAGCATTTAGTGGGCGCACATCAATCGTTCCATATCTTGGATTGCTATATTGCTGCTCAAGTTAAAATTCAAGTAAGCATTCAGTCAGAACAAAGTATGATGTAAACTTTTTTCTCCTTTTCCCTTCTGTATTTACATACGCCGCAGGTAACGTAAAAACTAAAATAAGTAAGTAAAGTAGGTGCATTGTAAAATTCATTGAAAGCATTCGTTTTCACCGTACAATATGTCATTATAATCCTCGCTTTCTTGCTTTTCATATGCTTTCACCCATAAAGACTTCCATTTTACCTTTTTCTAAAGAAACTTTTACTTTATTCACGCTTATGCATGCGTACAAAATAAATACGCTTTGCATAAACGAGATGTTCATTTCCTAATGGCGTATTTTTGTGCTTCTTAGCATTAAAGAAATTGAAGCTGTAATTTTTTTCTCCAAAGTACATTATTATAAATAGACTTGTATAATATACACAATACTGGTATTTTTACGTTAAGCTTGAACTACGCACGTATGTATAATTGATCGCATTTTTTATGCTTTACGCATTTCAACTTTCCTTTTACATATATATTTACCAACATAAATCCTTTGGAAGAAATGTATAAGTATGTATATCAGTAAATACATGTTACAGGAAATAAAATAAAAATGTCTTAAGAGTTAAAATGAAAATTTATGTGGAACTAGCATGCTTCTTTAACCCTCGTAATCTTATATGTGGCAACATACTTTTATTTCATTTAAGTATTTTTTCCCGTTTGACAGTTTTATGAAGTGTGAAATGAGAAGAAATTGAAACAATATATTTCTTAGTTGCTTTTCCTCGCTTTCTGGTTGCTTTTTTCTCGTGCCTGATTTTTTCTTCTCTTTCCTGTCATTTGTCTAACCTTCTGCTGATTTTGAGAAACATTTATTATGAGAACGAGAGCTTCTGTGAAAATTGACGTGAGTGAAAGGTGAAATGCCGTATGTCACCTTTATTGTTTGAGAGCACTTACAGTCAAAAGTGTATATACTTTTTTTGCTAGTTGGCAGTTGCTTTTGTCTATATTTGCCAAAACCCTTTCTGGAATTCGAGTGTAAATATGGCTCTAGCTTTTTGTCAAATCCATTATACGACGAATGAAAAGGAAGCACACATACACGCCTAATTTCCGATTCTCTTTCTCTTTATTTTCTTTCATTTAGAAAGTGTACGCTTCACCGAGTCGAAGACGAATGGACACAAAAGGAGAAGTTGAAGAAATTACATATCCGTTTCTTTCCTTTATGGTGGATAATTTTGATGAGGTAAGTGCAGCTACTTTAAGCATTGTTCCTTTCACTAGCGTACTATTTGCAGGTTATTAACATGCGACACGGGTTCATTTTTATCCATACTACTGCGCGTAATCAGAATTTCTTATTTAATAACCATCGGCATTATATTGCTTCTCCCCAGATTTGTAAGTTATTTGGTGTTAGGAGTGCAGCATTTGCGCACAGGTATATGTACATAAATACGAACGATGCAAAACCTGTATATTAGCTTTAACGGTTTTCTATATGGTGGTTAACCACCACGTAATGCAGTCATCCTCCTCATCATATTTGAAGAGCTCTTGGCAAAATACAAAATAAATTACTGTGACTTCTGAGAAAGAAATGAGAATGTTTGGACAACGAAAAGAAATTCACATTTATGTAACCCAAAAATATTTGAGTTTTAATGCCAATTGAGAACAAATTTTCGGATGTTTTCACTTTCTTCAGCAAAAGATCACAAGAGTTTTGGTTTACTTTTTGGACATATTCATTCTGAGGAAGCCCTAGGCAGTTTCTGGGTTTTCATGTAGGTAATCAATTTTGTTTCATGTTATTACAACTTGTATTAAATGCAGGTTTTCTTCTCAAAAGATCGAATTTTCGTTTGGATTTGATTCAATTCTCCCATTCGCCTGTTTGGCACGTGAAGAAATTAGGTGGATAGGTAAACATATTTCTGATTCCCGTCGGTTCAAATATTTATTTCAGAATTTATTGTTTGACTATACAATTAGTGTGGAGATAGAGAGGAGAGAGGCTGATATTTTCTCGAGTTTTACGAAGAAAAGTAGAAAACCATGTTAGTGTTTCCCACGTCTCCTGATGTATATTTTATATATTTCTTTTGAAAACACACATGCAAGACATGCGAGAACAAGCAAACAAGTTGCAAAAATAACAACTGAGACTGGCGTATTCCCATAACCCACCAAACCTCATTTCGTTGTTGCTCACACTTTTAGTTCATGACCAGCATCTCCACACCAATCTAATCTTCAGTGAGATAATATCTAAAAGTCACGAAGTTGAAAAACTTGCCATTGCTACTAAATAGAAAATGATGTCCCTTGTCTATCTACATTCTATAGTTGCCAAAACTAGAACAAACTGGGTTGAGTTTGCAATAGTCTTCGTAGAAGAAGCGAAGAGAAATGAAAAAATAAATTCGTTATTATTTCGCCCAATATACATGCCAGTTGCTGCCTGCCGTGTAGGCGATTGTTTATGTTCCGCCGTTGTCCATTTTGACTACCATCCTTTTGTGTCCTTCTGGCTGATTGGCGCGTGTTGCATGACTTATTATGATTGTTTTCCTTTCATCAAATTATTATTACAATTCTTGTAAGTCTTATGTGAGTACTACTTTTCTAAGAGTACTCCACCTATAGACGAGTTTTCTCAGCGAAAGCAATTCAAGTGATCTTCACTTATGTATGTTTTCTAATAAAAAAGTCTACATAACTTTACTGTATTTCATGAGTCACAACAGTCAGGAGCACTACAATATTCATCCCGTTTACTTTTGTGTGTGTACACTGAAGAAGACCACAAATAAAAGCGATCAATAAAAAACTAACAAGTATGTTATGCCCACACGCACCCAACTGCATGTTACGTTATGGTCGTTGTATAACTGTAATGTCAACGTGTTGCAAAATAGATGTAGATATATCCACAAGATTATAAGAAGACATGACAGTATTGGCTATTGTTGACACACTATTACTATATTATCCTCTTTCACTGAATGTTAGATGGTTCATTTCACTCTTTGTTAGAGATGTACATTATGTTTCGCAATTCTTGTGGTTCATTTGGATGACGATAGAAAACGCTCATGATGATGGCATGGCGGAGACGATAATAATAATCCTGTCTTACATTTCACAGATTATTTTGGTGAAAAATGGTGCAGGATCATATTGCCAACAAGTCAATGTATCATGTGTACAACCACAGTAGATACTCATGCTTCAACAACAAACGGTTTGAAGATTAAAGAGAGGAGAAATAGAGGAGAAAGTCAGACATGGTATCATGTTTGGTCTTTTAGAAATCTCCAAGCGCTTTGCGCTCACTCAGGCACGTATTCATGTCATGTCCTAAATATCTATTCTATTCACTAAGAACAACTATGGTAGTTTAGATGTTTACCATTATGAATACGATGATTCTTATTATTACTACTATCTATTTATAATATGGATCATTTGGGAGAAAGTAAATAATACTGTATCAGAAAAAAATAGCTTACGCGAAGTAAAGTGTAGTAAGTACATCAACATTACTACTTTCCTTTAACCATAATATCTTCAGAAAAAAAAACGAAAAATCCATACGGTGTAAATAAACAGTGTTTGAGACAGATTACACATCTAAATATAATCGTCTTTTATACTTGCCTATATCTGCTTTCTCTTCGTTCTTTCTCATACATTTTTATTACTGAAATGGCATTGTTGGATAGATAGTTCTCCTACTGTGTAATCATTCACATTTCTAAGTGTATCCTGACATTTTTTCTCTTTTGTTTCTACAGGTCTACAGTGAGATGACAGTACGAGATGGTGAGATGGTTTGTGTTGAGCTACTGGCACAAGACAGAGATCACGGATTTCAAGCAGTGCTTTTCCTAGGTTCCATACGTTACGACGCCTTAAAACGGGTTTACGACTCTCGGGTAAGTGTCTGGGAAATAGAAGATAAAAAAGAAATATTCGGTTTTTATCTGCTTGTGTGCTGCTTGTTTGCTTTCACTCACTATTATATTGATCTCTTTCTCTCTCGTGGTGGCACCCTTACATGTAAAAAAGCATATAGGATGACAAAAAGACTATGACAGATGACTTTAGTTTGATTGGTTCTTGTTAATGACGACTCGCCTGGGAAGAACGATATTCATTGAAACAGAACAAGTTGATAAGATACACACTGTGGTGTAAAACATTTTCTCAACATGTGCTGCTGTCACTGAAGTCTCAAAAACAAACCCATGGGGTTATCTAATCAGACACAGGCACAGCACTGTACAATCTGAGAAATGTATATGTACTGTGATATAATTACTGACGCTGGAGAAATATGTAAATTCATGACTGTCATGTACAGGCAAGCTGTAAAGATTATAATGTACGGACGGTGACATTGACGTGAAAGATGACATCCAAGGTATATGCACAAGCATAATTATGTAGGTGAAAGCCAGTGAAAGGTAGTCTTGTTAATGATAAACGTGTGCCTGTGTGTCATGATTGACTTTTCCCTTCTGGTGACATTTTCTTGATTCCTTTACGATCTAGAAATGACCATTTTCTTGGTTTAACAAAAAGTCTACAAACTACAATATTATAAACCCGCGCCTTAGTTTTCAGATTTTACTATCGAGCTTGCTGGATTTAGATATGCTTGCATCCTTTCCATTTGGCAGCAGCCTCATCCCACCCACCATATTGTACAATTCCGAATTCAGATGTGTATTGACTATAATTATGCAGCAAGGAAGAATTGAACAATTTTGTGCGTATATTAGGTAGTATAGAATATTATATAAAAGGGGTTAAATCCTTTTCATAATAATGTACGTGAAAAGTAATTTACAATTCAGTTTCGCAATCGGTCATCAAACATTTGGTGCTTTCTTTTCTTCGCTTTCTTCCACTATAATTAGAAATACGAGAATTAATGAGAACCCCCACGTAGGCGACTCCTTTTTCTCATATAATTTTCCAGGTCTCATAGTTTTATATATTTAATATGATTCCATATGAATGTTGAACAGGCGATGTGATGTTAGTCATTAATTGTAAGGAGAAAACAACAAAAGTATCCCATTCCTTCTATTCACTAATGAAAGGATCACAAGGAGATAGCAAGGGCTCACCTTGTGGAGAAAATAATATACTGCACCCATATATCATTGCTTCTTACATCTGGTTGCGAAAGATTCTTATTACTTGTAGGTAACTTGTCAGTATTGACTTTGAATATGTCCGTCTGTCCAGAGGGGAAGCAGCAGCCTTGGGTCAGGCTGGAATCCTACTTATCATCTAATTTAGATCATTACCATCCGATTTCTCTTCAATCTTTAAGATACATGCTTAGACAATCCTCCACTGTCCATCCAAATGATCACACTTATGCACGTCATCAGCTACGTACATGTAGGTAGTTGCCATTTACAGAGGTCTTATTTTGTAGGTTATTAAACATACTCTGCCGTTGCACAAGTTTTTAATTAAAGTAGAACATTCGTGAGAACTCATGCACTCAAGCATCATATTATTATATACTACTACATGATGACGAGACTATGAAAAGGTGAAATTTGTTCCAGAGAACTTTATTCCTATTAAAGCTTATTGCACCTCCATATTCGTCCTGCTTTTCTTGAGAATACACAAGTAAAACACAATAGGATCTACCGCCCACTTGTATTAAGACATAAAGAAAGCGTAACGATAGTCTGGAAGCGGATTCACAGACGCATTTTATCCTGATATTATCTCAATCTGCATTCAGAGAAAGCAAAATAAAATTATCCATTTTTAAAATCTTATCCAAAAGTGATCTAACCGTATTCAATAGCATCTCTGTGAATGCAGATTCAAATCCGTATTCAGAGAAAAAAAATGGATAAGAATTAAAGCTAAAAATCCAATCCTGCTTGAGAGTAGGATTATCATTCAAATTGAAAGTGACTTGAGTGAGAATTAATTTTGAGAGCAAGCAATAATTACTTCTAAATATCTCTTATATTAACTACATATGAAGATAATTAATTGTTTAGCACTTAGTTAAAACTCTAAAAGAAGTTACAACAAGTGATTAATGGCCCTACCATTTATCTTTCCAATTCGTGGTCAACGCAAAATTAAAACAAGACGCATTTTAGAGCAACTAAGTGATTTTGAAGTCAGACAAACGTGCGGGGCACCACTACCGGTGATCCGCGACATTGTTGATTTATATGAACCACTGAGCGGATCTATCAGCACTGCAGTGCCATTAGAAACAAAAGTTTTACTGTTCCTGACACAGCTGAGAACTGGATCATTTCAAAAGGTTTGTGGAGGAAGTACGGGTGTGTCACAACCTACTGCCTCGAGAATAATTGATGCCTGTAGCAGTCGAACATTGACATTTGCTCCAAACGTAATTAACTTTCCAACCAACGTGGAGGAACTCAATATCGTTAAACAAAACTTCCACAGCGTAGCAGGGATACCGGGTATAATTGGAGTTTTAGACGGCACTCACGTCCGTATAAAGGCACCAACAGACAACGAGCCAGCTTTTGTGAACAGAAAATTTCAACATTCTATCAATTGTCAAGTAGTAACGGACACATCGTATAAAATCTTCGACATCGTGGCAAAGTGGCCGGGCAGTACGCACGACGCATTTATTTGGAGACAAAGCAGTGTACGCGAGAGACTCAACAGTGGTGAGTTAGGAGATTCAATTTTCTTAGGTAAGTACAAATTGGTTTTAACTTTGATAGTTTTAACTCAATTTCTGACCTGAGATTATTCATGAATATATAATATAAATATAGTGATAATTCATTTTATTTATTCATTTTTATTTTATTTCATTTTCATTCTTCAATTTACTCCCAACAGCTGACAGTGGGTACGGTGCTGAACAAAGATTAAAAGTTCCACTGAGAGGTAATTTAACCCAAGAAGAAGAACAATTTAATAGATCCTTGAAGAAAACTAGAAGCATTGTAGAAAGAGCTATTGGAAACTGGAAAAGCCGCTTCCGGTCTATGGACGGGTATGTGAAGTTGAAACCAAACATGAGTTAAAACCAAATCTGAGTTAAAACCAAATCTGAGTTAAAAACCAAATCTGAGTTAAAACCATTCCCATGTACTTTTATATTTATTTCTGCCATTCACTTTTTGTGTAGAACCGGTGGTGATATCTGTTACGACCCTGCTAAGACTTGCAAACTGATCGTATCTAGTGTTGTTCTCCACAACATCTTTGTAACAAGGAATATCCCAATCATTGAGGAGGACGAGCACTACCTTGAAACCCATTTCCTTCCTAATTTAAACAACGACCGAGAAGACGAATGATAATATGGCAACGACCCAGCCGGCAACAAACGCTTGGTTTACGGAGGAAGAAGAGGTGGCACTGGCCACGGGAGTAAAGAAACGCGAAAAGATCTTATTTGGAAAGTTTGACTCTGGGTCTGTTTCTAACATCACCAAAAAGAAGGCATGGTTGGAAATCCTAAACGAAGTGAACGCTGTAGGAGGAAAAGGTCGGACCTATCAACAAATTAAAACGAAGCATAAAAATCTGAAAGCGGCTACCAAGGCCAAGGCGGCGGCTAATAAACGATCTGTTTTCAAAACTGGAGGGGGTACTTCCGAAATACAAGAACTAAATACCCAAGAACAGATCTTGTTACAAACCATTGCTCCGGTGTGCTTGAATGGCATCGAAGGAGGAATAGATATCCATGAGAGAGGTAGGTGGTTTTAACTTGAAACGTTCAATTAAACATTTCAGTTTTAACTCACCCGTATTATGGTTATGATTATCTTGTTTAATTTATGATTATTTCAGGAGGAATCTTTTCATGTATTCAGGCAAGTGACAAGTCATCCTCAAGTGAGAGGCAGCCCATTTTACAATTAGTTACCTGTGGCAAAAGCATGGCTGAGGATAAACAATCAACAACGCAAGAGGATAACGCTCGACCAGGTCCATCAAGGGATTTTGAACGTTATACTCCGGCAATTAAGACGGCAGCTTACTCTAAGGAGGGACAAGCAGAATCTAACCCGAATCAATCACAATCTCCATCCGACATCCCAGTAGGCGAAGAACAGCATCACCGTGATCCCACACCTACTCCACGACGTCCGAAAAGGAATGATAGCTCCAGGGTTGAAATGTTAATGCAGGAACAAGTCGAGAACAGTCGAGCATTAGTGTCAGTAACAGAGTCATTAGTTCAAGCGGTTACGCGTAGTAATGAAATTGGAAAACGAAATGCTGACTTGTTACAGCGTTTGGTGGAGGCAAAGGAAAAGGAAGTACAGTTGAAAATGAGGAAGTATGACAACTTGGGACATTTTGAGTAAAAACTGCTACCAAGTTAATACCAAAATGTTATCCACTTCCTTGCTTCCCATAAAATGTTTTGTTGTTATTTATTTATTCAGAGTTGGGTTTACTTATTTGTCATGTAAGGTTAAATGTAAATATGTAATTTTAAGAGTTCGGAAATGCGTAATACGTTTAAGCATGTATTTATTTTGATTAGATGTCGGAAGCATTTAAAGACGAATTAAATGAGTTAAAACAATTTATTAGTTAAAACCATTATTGATTTAGATACCTCTTACAATAATCACATTTACAATCATTCATAAACTCATCTTTGGTTTTACAATAAAATCTACCTTTCATTGCTAGCTTTTTTAGATTTGGTACCTGAGAGAAATCAATCCCCTCCACATTTTTTCTTTCGGACGAGTTTGACCCGTCTTTAAGCTTTAATGGGACATAACCTTGAAGAAACACTTTCATAGTATTAGTGGCGTCTTCAATACACTCGTGGGGTAGTTTAAATTGAATGTCTTCCTTGAAGTGATAAAAGTAAATATCGCGGAGGCTCATGGGTTGACTGTCAAATGGCTTGTCAGGATGGGGTCGTCGATAAAATTCTTGCAAATCAAACGTTTCCTTATAGTCATTAAAATCCACTCCCATCGAAATAAAGTCATTCTCCCCAGCGACTGTGATAACAATTTTCTCATTAAGTTTTCCACGGATTGCTGCAAGAGCCTCCGCAGCAGGCATTCCATTTTTCAAATCATTCCTTCCACATCCGTTCACTTGTACAGTTTTTGGGTGAGTGGAGAAAGTACCTGGCTTGTGGTAAAACGTGATAAGCGGGCATACTGGTTGAAATTTGTTATCGACAATCCCCACTTTAGCTGCCTTCTCTTGAAATCCGCCGGCAATTATCACTGGAACTTTCTCTACATCGATTGCGATATAGTCTTCTTTTGGATACTGCCTCCACCATGGTGTCAGGATTGCATGAGGAGTCGGTTTTAACTCAACGGCCGACGATTTGACCGTTGGTTTTAACTCCTCCTCTTTTGCTTTCTTGAAGTCCTTCCACGAAATCCCAACCCATTTACGTTTGCGATTTTCTGGTTTATAGTTGACATGTCCCACCATGTTTTTGAGATGATGCAGTTCCTCTGGCCCCATGGTGGAAATGAATGCTTTTAGAAAATTAAGCTTGTCCACAGAATCACCGTAACCAGCCCATGCCAGCACAGAGTCCAATTGTTCGGAATCCCGGACGGACATCTTTCAATCTAGAAAGAAATATTTATAAGTGAGTAGGTGTTGAGGAAAACCGAAAGATTAAAATCGAGTAGGTTAGTACTCCACTGAAAACTAATTAAAATTAGTTAGTACCTCCTTGTGGAAAGTTGGCTGTTGCTGACGATTACACAAGGACGGGAAAACTAATTAATTGCTGCGAGTAGGTTGAAACCGAAAGCCGTCAAGGTGAGTAGAAAGTACACTGAAAGCAGCAAAAATGATTAGTTAGTAGGTGTTGAGGAAAGTTGAAAGAGACTAATCGAGTAAACAAGTATTCCACCGAAAACTAATTATTATATATAATTACCTCCACTTGGAAAACCTTACCTGGTTAGCGATGGAGTGACGTGGTGAAGGTCGAGAATGAAACCTGTAAAAGGGAGTAGTTCACGGACCAAAAACTAAAGCCCAAATGGAATGCAAGCTTGCTTATACAAGCATGTTTGCCTTCCATGCCTTCTTTTGGTTTGCTTCGCGCTGTAGCAAGACGCCCCAAAGTGGTAGGTTTGGTGGAATCCGGATAGAATCCCAATCCAATCCTTATCCATTTTCCTAAATATCCGTTTTTTTCTGTGAATACAGATTTAAATCGGGATATTTTCTGGATAAGATTGAGATTGGGATTCAATCCAAACTTTGTGAATGCCTTTCCTGGAAATTGATCCAATTTTTATTCTTGAAAAATGTACTCGGGTGTTGGTCCATCTTTACAATCACAACATTATTCACAGGCAATATAAAGCTAGTAGTATCCATCTCGATCATAATTACCAGGTAAATTAATCTGGCTGTGACTTATCAAGACTCCACCGTAATGGTGAAGTGTCTAGAAAATCAATTTCTAGGCATTGGATTGCAGGTGCAAACAGCAAAAAGAAAAAATGTATGATGTTCATTAGGGAGGTAACATCGTTTAGTTAATTGTGTGCAGGAGTAGTGTGGATGATAGTACGCGGCGTATAGTAGTGTACTCCTGCCTATCGAGTTGTTGTTGTGGCTATCGTAGTGGCTATAATATTTCTGTCAGTCTTGCTAACAAATTTTAGTCAGCTCTAAACGGCAAGTTTAACATAATAGCTTATCAAGTAATTTGCATACTTTAAAGTGTATAATATATAGGGGAAGACTGCAATAATCCTTACTTGCGATTCCGCAGCTCTGGTCATTTGAATAATCATGTGATTCGACCCCTCATTTACTTACATACATGCATGGCTGATCAAAAAAATCCGTTATTTATTAATAATTATTTAAATGGCTTTAATATAAAATTGTAGACTTCTTCTGTGGATATCTTTTCTCTAGGTTTCATTTTCGCTTTTCTTTTAACCAAATAAAGCCATCCATTTGGAGATGTGCCAACAAGAAAGGAAACGATTTTGAACTATAAACCGCTAATTAAATCCCTAATTAATCTGGGCAATGGATGGGAACAAATATTTGAGAAAATGGTTTCCGAGGATCCATCAAAACGACCTTGTGCCAAGCACATCTTATTAGCAAGTACCTAGTTTTAGAGTTGTTGACCAGCAACTGTAATGAAAAGAGTGATCAAGAATTACGCTTCGAAAAAGCAGCATCACATCTCAAACGCAGTCAAATAAAATGATTAAATTGTAAAGGATTCATGGATATGTATATTATTTAGAAATTGCCTTTAATTACTATTACGTCCTTGCATTACAAAATAATTGACTTTTAAGTATATTTGTGTGACTTGAACACCCACATTGTTGCATCTAATTATATAGGAAATTCAAATTAATAAGGTAAACGGAGTGGATCCAAATTCCCCAAGTCCAATAATCCCCAAATCCAAAAATCCCTAACGACAAAAATCCCCAAAGCCGAAAATCCCTAATTTCAAAAATCCCCAACTCCATAATTTATTTACTAAAT
>JAHZMV010005351.1:0-22116 GCA_027743765.1 Coecobrya sp. COE2 | reverse complement strand
CTCTATACTCTATACTAGCTAGCTAGTATAAGCTCGGTTCTGGTATAATTACGCATATCCACTGACTGAGCTTTTTCAGCTTAAAAAATGTCCATTATATCGACAAAATAAAATATTAGGTATATCATGTTTGTGTGTAATGTGCTCTTATGGCTCTTATCTTATGGAGTTTATACTGCTACTACATACATATTATTTAAATGACAAGCTGCTTTAGAGAAGATTGAATAGAACAAGAGCACATAGAACTGCAATATAAAAGAGAGCATTACCGAAAAAATACCATAGTTCAACTCAAGCCAACATAATAATATATATTGTTTGTTACACATACGATAATAATATGCACTGCTTTATTTATTATTTTGTACATCTCCATTTTACTTCCATTTCCATCCTCTCTCTCTCTCGTTCATATAGTCGTGTAGAAAATGTACGAAATAAAAAATTGTATTTTATCTGCTGCTGTTGCTGGTTTATGCAAAAGCCATTACTTTACAAGTACAACTAAAATGCTTTTTATCCCAGAAAAAAAATCGTATTCCTTTTTGCATCTATTTATTATAATGCTTCTGTCTGTGAAAGTGATAGTGCCTTCCTTCATCACAATCACATATTGTATGCATTTTAAAACTTACTTTTTATAATATCCGTTCAATGTTACAATATGTTTCTTTTGTATGACAGCAGCAACACAGGTAAAAACGACATGTTCTTTATAAGCAAACAAGCTGTATGCATGCATCATAATAATTATAACCGTCACGGCCATATATAGGTAGTTAGTTATATAGAAACATATATTATATTATTTTTTTATAAAACCTGCTGCTTTTTCCTTTTCCTATACTCCAAAACTTATGTATGTGTGCAGTATGTTGTATGTACGTGTGTTATATTCGAATTTGACACTTGAATGATCAGAGCATGTAATAAAAAGTATAAAGAAAGAGCATTTGAAACGCATTTCGCTTTAGATTATTTTGTTGTATTGTTGTTTGCTCAGAGAAGAACATACTATGTTTAATGTTTACTAGTTATAATGGGAAAAACTAACTGATATACAGTGGAACTCGGAGCATTGTAGAGATAGAACATGATTATTAATAGGTATGTGTGCTATATTATAGCATTACCTATTTATTGTCCTGTTATAAGTTATAAGCTTATATACGATAAAGTTGCACGTATTTTACAGATACGTATGCTTGGATTGAAGGAATGATCAGATCATTCGTATATAGCGTGCAAACACAACTCAGTATTCTCTCACAGTGAAATAAACAAAAAACTATACTATAATACCAACCCAAATTACTGCACACAAATATATATGTGTACACATATGAAAAATTTTCTTCATAATAGCAGCAGACAGTATCTTTTGTTCTCTCTCTGGGCATAGAAAAAATTCACTACTAGCATAAGCTATATTACATCTTAGCCATGCATTTTGAAGCCACTGCCCCTCCTGTGGTCCCCCAAATCTGTACTCATACTTGGCTGGGTTGGCAAAGGGAAAAATTTTTTGGGGTTCGTTGCCGAGCGCAAGCAACTTGGGCGAGTAGTGTATGTTGAGGCTGCAATGCGACCGGGAGCTCACACGGGGACTTTCCTCCGCACCATATTCTCCTTTCAGTATACCGTATAATATTAATTTTAGTGATGTGATGTGCAAGTGAATACTACAACTCGCTGAGGGAAAAAAGGGAGTAAAACTATCTAGTAGTTAAGTTTAACTTAAGAAAGAAAAGAAGTGGTGGTGGTGGTATAGTGGATGGTGTTGGTGGAGGTGCACGAAAAGAAAATAAGGCGATGATGATATCATGTTCCCTCTCTCTCTCTCTCTACACATCTCTCTCCTCTTCTCTGGCTCTCCCACCATTCATTGAAACAACATATATTACTACATATCAAAAGATAACACCAAAATCAGAATCAGAAAAAAATATTGCTGGTTGGTGTATATAACACAGAAAAAACTGAATCAGAGGGTTTACCTGATCGCCTCCCATCAGCAGGAGTCCCTCTCCATTTATCGTCATACATAAAATACTCTGGTATTAATTTTCTTCTTCTTCACGGTACAAATTACAATACACACACCCGCAAGACAACTTTGTCTGAAGAGACTAAATATTTTAATGAACATTTTTTGTTTTGATATATAACATTATTATTATGCCCCACTGACAAACTGACATGTGCATCATTCTTCTCCGAGCATCAAAAGTTTTATATCAGTAGCAGCTTAACAACATCATCTTTGTCAACTTCATTATGATTACCACTTGTACAAGGAATAATAATAATACAATTATTTTGATGATGATTAAATCCAACCACTGTTGGTGTTATTGGTCTGGTGGTAAAAGAAAAGGAAAGCAAAAAAAGCAAACCACTTGAGAATACACACAATTCCCGAGGGAGCAACACAGAAAATACAAAGCAATGGGAAATATATGTGATGAGAGTGATGACTTTTTATGATGTCACTAGAACAATTCCAGAGTTTGGAAATAATGCTATATTATGATGATGACAGTTTTCTTTTCAAATGGACACCGTGCCGTTATAAACGTTATAAGAAAGCTTTCTCTCTTATTAAACTTAATTAGTCAAGTTGACAGTTTTTAAACTGTCAAAACTTCTTCATCATAAAATAATCATCAGAGACATTACTAATTTAATGGAGAAAGACATGCAAATAAAGTGAAAAGTAATGCAAAATCACTCCAGTAATTTTGTATGAAGCAACAAAAGAAAATAACTTTCCACATGATTGCTACGAACACGAACAGCTAAAATATAAAACGCAATATACAAGACAAGAGAGAGGAGTAAGATAAGTTATTATTCAATCCAAAACATCGGGACACTTTTTTCCACAAACAACTTGATGTTACGTACGTGCATATGTGCAAGTGTGAAAGAAGTGAATTTTATATGAAGAAGAGCTCTAGAAAACAGGGAGCTGTTGTGTGCGCTCTTCTCTTCTGAACTTTATGTTATAAAAACCAACAAAATGCAATACTAGCTTATTATTTCACTATAAATATTTATATACCCAATTGCTTACACTGTAACTTACAGTCTGTAAGTAAACTACGCAGAATGAAACTCTCTGGAATTAAAACTACTTGACTTTGTGTTACGTATGATGATATATGCTTCGTATCGTGAAAGTAGTTGAGAGAAAAAAGGTTTCCACAAATATTTTCTGTGTGACATTTTTCTCACTTGTTCATTTCAATGACCTGTTAGATGAAAGGTGATATGCAGCAAGTGAAAATTAAACAGACCATTTAAAACTCTCTATATTATAAGCACTCTTATTTTAAAACGCTGACTAACTCCATATACATCTACTTTACCTACGTTTTTCAACGAATCGCTGGGAATCAATGAAGCGTTCAGAAGAATTTATTGCATCGATTTTAATGTATATTCCTTCGCAGAACGAATCGATTTATTTTATGAGGAACAAGTAATGAGAGCGCTACTACTGCCAAAGGCTACATAAAAAAAGTACTCATGAGTTAACTATCAGAAGAACACGATAAAAAATTTACAATGACAATTTTATTTTCAACAAGTCAATAATACTGTATTATTACTGCACTATAGAGGAAATGACTGTCAGTAGCAGTTTTGGACAAGGATTATAATTAAATCGTGTTCAACCGTAAACAACGTATTGATAGTAATTTTAACTGTAGACAGGGCGAAAATTCTTTTAAATATTTAAACTGTCAACAACTGTGCATACATTTTGGAAAATGTAGAGAGTCAACCTTCACTCACACAGCAGACCATTGAATAATATATTTTTCTTTGATTTTTATGTAAGTGTCATTTGTCAAATACATAGATTACTTTCCTTTTAATTGCAAATGAAAATGTAGTGCTGGTAAAACTTAACTGACATGCTTTCTATACACTAGGCAGAGGCGAAAAGTAGCATAATTTTCCAACAGCTAATTGACATATAATAACGGCATATTTAATTGTGTAAAAGCTTCCATTTCCTTTAGCCTTTAACCTTGCTTGCCTGTTAACCTTCCACTTCCCACGTTGCAAAATGTTTACCGGAATAAATTGGCTGAAATTACAAAGGTAACATGATTTACCAAGGGTATTTGATAATTATCAGCTATTTGAAATGTTAAAGGTTAACATAATGCATTCGGAGCTCATAATAATTTACAATTACACACCCTTCCCATTATGTAGAATTCGATCAATAGTGGCAGAAATAGAGTTTTGTATTCTCGGTATTTACGTAAGTTAGCAAAGCTTACAAGAATATTATACTTTTCAAGAAATATGTATCGGTAATAATAAACTTTTAGAATTTCTTGAGGGCTTATTATAAGCTTCGTCATGCGTTCAGTCACGATTTTTTACTTTTATGATGATGATGAAATAATCCAATATATTTAATGTTTTTAAATCTAGAGTACATACAAGCGTTTCAGAATAATATAGAGAGCAGCTTGCTGTATGTACATTATGTATTGGTGAAAGCATAATCTACACATTTGTACACGATAGCTCCAGGGGATATTTTTTGTGTGAAATGAAATGAAAATGATGAAGTATAGCCATGAAACAAGATCAGATCAAAGTGAAGCACGACGGCGAGTAAATATCAAAGAGATGCACTGTAATTTCGTGTAGTGCAACAGGCAAACTAAAAATGTACCATTTTTTACTTGAAGCCGAGCTAATATTTTTCGTGAACAAGAAGAGATTACCTGTAGTTCTGTGGCATGTGTATGAACGATGAAAATGACAAAACAATGAGTTCTTTATTAAACAAGATTCTAGTCGCGTAATTAGTAAAATTTTTAATTATTAAATGCATGGCTAAAAGAAAGTAAAGACTAATAAATAAGCATTTCATTAGATTCCGACCTTTTGGGATCCCAAAAACATTGCAAAGAATATCAATTTCTCACGTTCCCCCATTTTTACATTTTGTACTTTTCATCAATCAGTTCCATAAAATTTAACTATACTAAAATCAATATTGATTAAATTTGATTTTGAACAGGTAGTATGTATTTATTTATTTTTCAAGGTTAGTTTTCATAATTCAAGCTCCTTTAATAGCCGCATCACCACAAGAGCGTGAGTAGTCAATAGTCTCAACATGGGAGTAATTATAGGCCGCAATATTTTGCAATAAAATTTCCAATGAGAAAATACCAGACAGCAGTGATATTTAGTATTACTTGGTAGAGATATTTAATATGCCAAAAAGCTATATAGGTCGGGCACAAACAAATATCCGCTGCTGGGCTTCCTTTGATGACGGTCGGTCTAATCTAATATGGTTTACCAATCAATGGAAATTACCACTACCACTCATAAGTACATTATTCATGAATCATTAAATTGTCCATTTCATAGCATGAACACTTCCCATGTCCTACATAAAACTCATCGTCTCTTGATGAATCTTTCATTAAGCAAATCCTAATGAAAACGGTGAAATCGATGAGTGAAAATAGATTATATTCAAACAGACAAAATCTGCAACTAACTTTCTCCTGTGCGTATAGCCTAAAAATGGTTAACAAAGACGAAAGAGTTAATATTACATAACGGTTAGCTTAATTTTAGCTCCTATTTGATTTGCTGATAAATTACACTGACTACACACACCTGCAGATTACCTTGCCTTGCTTTCACTCAAGGACGTTAATTTTCTCCCTTTGACCTTTGCATGCGTTTAGACGATTAAGATGACTGTAACTTTCAAAAAATCTCTGAGCTTATTTTGGCGTTAGCTTTCACCAACTGCTTTTCTGTGAAATGAACCATTGTTGGAAAATAATTTGCATAACAATGTGTGTATTCTTTAATCTGTATTTAGATGACATAGGACAAGAAAGCAATTAAAAGCTGGCTACGCTATCCACAAATCCCGTCGGGGCTCAAGGGGTGGCCCAGGCGATAACCGTGTCTGGAGTGAATACCCCCTCCGGACTAGCAACGCTAACAATTCCCGCCTCATCAGTACCGCAATGGATGACCCGTTTGAAAATGGATGCCACCGGAGCAGCCACTGCTGCGGGAACATTGACCACTGTCTCCACCGGAAGTACAAATGCGATCCTTGGAAATCTAAATGTTGCTACCACCACTGGAATTCAAGGAATGCCGGGAACAATGGTTGCGGCAACGACAGGACAAGCGGGGATTCAAGGGACTCAGCTCCTGGGAACAATTGACTGCTACGAAGATGTTTTTAAAGAGATCACCAAAAAGTTGTACGGGGACGACGCTGGGAGTGTTAGCATTACGGATGTTTTCGACTCGAGCGTGGTGTCATCCATGACGGGTCAAACGCAACCTCTTGTTTATGACGCAGCAGAATTGTTCAGACAGGACGTTACGACAGCCAGTATTGGAGGGACGTTATCCTCCAATGCGGCAGCCGGTGGGTTGGCTATTGTTGCAGCACCTGGAACAAATGGGCTTCCTGCAGGCACCATTCTAGTACAAAGAAGACTTCAAGATGATAAAGGTAGTCAATTAAAAATCTAATACCAGATAACTTGGGGGACTGTGAGACAAAATTTGACTCTAAAATCTTTTTCATAGGTCGGATATGGACGATTGAGGGCTTGCCTCAAACCGGGGACCAAATCTCGTTTGCCACCGTTGCCACCACAGACTCCACCGGTGGTCTTCAAGCTACCCACCAGTTGCAAACTGCTACCCTTCATCAAACCAGTGTACCCCTTCAACAGCAGCAACAACCACAACAGCAACAAGTTACTCTTTCCGGTTTATTCGAAGAGAGATGGTTTGAGAGTGATGAGCAACTTACCTGGACACAGTCCAAAATTGCCCGTTACAATCCCACTCAAAAGGTTTTCCGTTGCGTGGACTGTGATTTTGTTGGATTTCTCTCCCGGGTTGCAGAGCACTGGCTGGGGAATCATGCCGACCTGCGCGTTTTCCAGTGTCCTCGCTGTCCATACACGAGTGCGTGGGCACGTTGCGTTAGAATGCATTTGACTAGGCAGCACGGGGAAACGTTGACCGATAACAGTTTATGGAAGGAAAATCCTGTTTTGGAGGAAGTGACCAAATTTTTGACCACTCTGAAAACAAAAGTGGAACAGAAAACTGAACCTGTTAATCCCACCGGAGAAAAGCAGCGTCGGCCTCCAAGCAAGGAGGAATTCAGTTTTTCAACGGAAGTAAAATGGCAAATAAGCAGCAACAGCGTTTGGAACAGCAAGCGCAGTTGCAACAACAACAACAGCGAAGTTCCACACAACAACCGCAACAGCATAATCAGTTTTTGCAACAAACGCAAATTGATATAAAGCAGGAGCAGACCGATCAAATTGTTGCGGCTGCGTTAAGTTTAGGAGCAGAGGGACAGCTTTCCACGTTACAATTGCAAGCAGGAATGGACACAACCACGCAACAGATTCCTCATATAGCTTACTTTAATCCCCCAACGGCACCTGGTCAGAGTGGTCCACTGCAAGGAATTCCGGGAGTGGGTGGCACGAAAAAAGAAGGTAAAACTTTCTTGCATGCAATTAAAAGTGTGGGGAAAAGTATTAATGGATGTTGATAATATAATTTTTGCATTTCCGTTTATTTGCAGGAAAATCTAAAGGACATCGGAAAAAGAAAACTAGCGAGAAAATGTATACCTGTTCCTACTGTCCGTGGCAGGGAGTGGATAATTGGTGTTTGAAACGACATTTAAATACGCATATCAAACCTTTCTTGTGTGCACTCTGTGATTACAAAGCGGCGAGAAGTGAGAGGCTGGCGACACACGTTTTGAAAGTTCATAATAAACGCGTGTGTCACAAATGCTCCTACCTGGCGGATGACTCGGAAAGTCTTAGTCAACATATTCAAGACAGCCAGTAAGCAAATGCTTTCTCTGAAAATATGTAAACTATAATTATGGGTTCATGCTCAATTTATTAATTACAATGATTCTTTCTGTTGCAGCCAAAATCCCCTGGTGAAAACCGGTTTCAACTGTAATATCTGTCAGGAGTATTTCGAGTTACGAGCCGACTTGGAAGCGCATGCGATTTTGGAGCACCAAAAGGTTATAGTACAATGTGACTTGTGTGATTTTCGAACCACTGATGAGCTCAGCATGGAAGCACACTTGCGTGATAAACATAATCTCACACCAGGGATGGGTGCTGTAGCTGCTGCTGCGGCTGCTGCTGCCGCGGCGGCCATTGGTCAACCCGTAAACGCACAATATGTAAGCCTCTCTCTGCCGATAATTATTAAACTTGGTCTTCTCTATTCTTATTAAATTCTCTATGTAATTAAATATTTTTATTTTAAAGATGCAATCCCAAAGTCAACCTCAAATGAACCTGACTGAACAAACAGCGTCTGCAGATCAGCTACTTTCCCAGCAGACTGCAGGGGTCATCACTTCGAATCCAATGTCAACTGCAGTGGCGTCCACAAGTAACACTGCCAATTTCTCCGGTTCTCCAGCAAGCGTTCAACAATCCACCAAAATCCCTCCTCTGGATGGGCAAGTTCCTGAAGGAGGAGAAGCCACAGAGCCGGAAACTTTATGCGAAAAATGTGGTATCGACTTTGTTGACGAACCCTCCCGAAAACTCCACGATAAGCGACACGTTCTCGTGAATCCTGCGGAGGATGACGCGGTGAAAGGAGCCAAGGCCGCCAGTACAAAACGCTTTGTTCGCACATATGTTTGCAGTACCTGTTCTTATACCTGCGCCACCAAGAAAATGATGATGCAGCACCAAAGAGCCCACACCGGATTTGAACTAGTGTGCCAAGCGGAGGATTGCATGTTCAGCACCCCGTTTGAAAACACGCTCAAGGAACACATTCAAAATGACCACGGGACCGAGCAGTACGTCAGGTGTCCACATTGTGGTCTTCGAATGCCATCCAACACCGCTTTCACCTCCCACTGGAAGCAGCACCACCAGACAATCTGCAGTCTGTGCGTAAATATCTACAGAATACGGTACGACGTTAAGGAAAATGACATTCAAGATACCATGTGTAAAATCTCATCCTCTTCCTCCTGCTCATCATTAAGTCTACTGGAGTCTACAGCTGGAAATAATTCCTTGCTACTAAAAATGGACTCTCTGTCATCAACCGACTTTCACGGTCTTCCTCTTTCCGATGATCTAGCAAGCTTAATGATCCCTGACGGATTGGACGAACCTCTCATGAAAAAGCCAAAGCTGGACACTACTTCTTCTTCCCTCCAATTATCCTCCACTGCAACCTTGTACAAAAGAGAAAGCATCAAATTTCTCCCTCGTCTTGTGGAAATGAAAGTTTGTCCTTTGCCACCGAAAATAAAGAGAAAGCATTTACGAAGGAGGAAACGAAGCAGGAGTAGGCGACCCCACAATATTAATAATAATACTAATAAGAGGTCCCTATTTAATAATACGGATAATTCCACATTGGACTCTTCCAGTTTAACGGTCGAGTCTTCATCGTCATTCACTCCCGGAAATAATCGAAAAATTAGTAAGCTTTTGAGGATTTTGCAATGGTGGGAAACATTTAAGCGGAAAGAAGGCAATGTCCCTCCTCGCGTATCCCAACGTCGTCGGTACTGCCAAAAGGGAACCTTTTCGTGGCTGTACCGGAATCCTCGGGAAGGTTTCAAGTGTTTCAGCTCCCTGTGTGAAAATAAGTGCTCGTGGAGATATCCGCGAAGGGTGGGACTGATTCTTCATGATTTGTGGTACCATCGCATACCTCGTTTCAAATGTGATATTTGTGGCCTCCAGTTTGTTCATTTGTACCAAGCTTTTCTCCATAAAATTGTTCAACACGACCAGTTATTACAACAACAGCAAAATCATCAAAATCAGGCGCTTGTTCAAGTCGCAGCACAAGCACAGCTTCATCATCAACAGCAGCAGGTACAACGCCATTTTAGTCAAACGCATAATTTAGCAACGGTGACTGGACAAAATCCAATGCTTTCGTAAAACGAAAAGCTATTAAAGAAAAATACTGTTTAAATTTCGAATTATTAGCAATATCTATTAAACTGGTGGATGATGACAGGTACCTATATATTTTGTGGGCCAAAGATCTGATTTTTTAAAAATTAATAATAATAATTAATGTTTATAATGCTAAATCCGGCTATGATTAAAATGCCCTGTCGAAAATATTAACTTTTCTAAAAAATATTTTTTCTCGTGGAATTTTTGACAAAACGTTAGCACAATGCCCCATTTTGACTAGATAGTAATTAGCATTTAAATTGTAATGTAATCCTACTTTAAGATATTGTCATTAATGATAAGTGATATGTCTACCATGTTCTCACAGCATTTAATATGAACCCATTGATCTTTATGTAATTTTGGTAATTGATATAGAGGCAAAGTTATCGGTGCAATCGATTTAATCTTAACTTTATATCTGCACCTTGTTTAGTCCCGTTATTATACTTGAAACGTGATATCCCAAAAGTATTATTATTTTGAAGATTTATTATCTACCCGTATTTCCTAACTAGCTTAAAGAAATGCGGTGAAAGTGAATTAATTGTTGGCACGTAATAATTATAATCGTTTTTGTTTGTTAGCAGTTCGAATTGTTAGGAAATGTTTGTGAGATAAATTATTAGAATAGAAAGACTGATTAAAAGCGATTTTGGTTTGTGTGTGGAAATTTTGGTGGGACATGATCAGAAGACAGTTTGACGAAGGCAATATAGAAAATTTTTAATAATAATAATTAGGACGTAGTTAATTTATCTTTTACAAACAACGACTTATAAATGATTTATTAGTTAAAATCATGTTAAGAATATCTGAATTAAATATTAGTATTTTGACTAAAGTAAAGAAAAAAATTAAACAAAGAACCATCTTTTTTTTGTCATAAGAATAAGCTAATTTTTAATTTAATTGATTACGGTAAGGCAATTAGTATTTAAGAAAATTTTTACCTTTACCACCACAAAATTGTTATATAGACTATAGAAATTCCTCGTCCGCTATAACGGCTACCGTTATCACGATTTCATGATAAAAAACTTGTTCTTTCTCCAAAAAACAGTTCAAATTCCAGAGTTCTTAAAAACATACTACTTTTCTTGTAAAAATATTTTAAAACGAAAGATGATAATTATGAAAGAATTTAATAAACCGATCGCGTTCGTCGTAAAATAAATAACTACTATTTATGATCATGTCACATGTATGTTTTTAATTGCATAAATTTAAGTACATTTGATTTTGCTATATACTGCTACTTTATTCAACATCAATCTCTAAAAATTATTTTTCTAAACGCGTAACAGCCAAAAGGGAGTTAAAATTCCTGGAACAAAAGTGACCAGTAGAAGGTTTCGATACACTTCCAAACGTTTCCAGAAAAAAGATGCTGAGCTTTCCCATCCACACTCCAAATTGGAGATGAACGCTTGCATCAAATCTGTTCCGGGTATATTTTGGCACTTGATATTTCTTAGTGTATTCAACATTTCATTACATCGCTTGGAGTCGTCTTTTGGAATTGGAGAGCTTATCGGACAGGATCCTTCCATCCATTGTCGCAACCAGTACTCTAGCCAGCTATGTCAAAATAATAAACTGATATTTTCTTGCATTTTACAAAGGTCCTGGGGTAACAGGAGACAAATTTGAACAAATTGTACAATATTTTATACCCTATTTCACAGGAACATGACAGAGATAAATGATCATTTAATGCAATATGTTCCAAATAAGTGACATAAGGCTTCCTTCTAAATTGAGCATTTGGATTTCCAATGATTCTCAAAGCGGAATTGTTCCCTTTCATTGTTAAACTCAACTGGGTAGCATGTCCAAGCTCGTGTAATACTTCAGCAGGCAAAGTTGTGAGTCCAGTGTTTTCCAGGGTCAGCTTTAATTGTCGGGCAGTGATTTGCTAGAGGGAAAACATTATATGTCAATTTGCCGCAATGCTGTAATTTGCAATGCAAAATGCATTTAGTAAAAAACCATACAGAAAAGGTTGCAGGAGAAATACTCTGTAATTCTTGTCCAGATACGGTAATCGCAGAAACTTTTCCAGGAAAGGAAAAAGATCTCATGTCTAAAGACATCACTGGCCTGTCCATCTAAATGAATAATTGTTCGTTTAGATTATAATTTTAAATATATTTGCAAATTTGATATATCACCTTAAGATGTAACTCTTGAAGGGATTCAGCAGGTTGAATGAATAAGCCTAGATTTATTGTCCGTGGAAGAGGGCCAACAGTAATCTTTTTCAGACATCCCAATGGTGAAAATACGCCAATCTACAAAAACTGCGCGTTATTAAATTATCGATTTACTGTCATTCTATATACGATATATTACTTATTATTTAACCTGAACTGTTTCCAAAGGCAAGTTGGAAATATCTAGCTCATGAAGGCGCTCCAATTGAAGAAAACTGTCATTATTCAAGCTCCTAATAGGATTATTTTTCAAGACTACCCTGCTTAGTCGTGGAATCGTATGCCAAATCGTGTTTGGAGGTGAACTAATTTTATTTCCAGAAATGTCCAGTGTTCTCAAACTGGACACGTTCACTCCAAAGTTTGTTGGTAGATAAGTTAACCGATTATATGACGCATTGAATGTACGCAGCTTGGGAAATGATTCAAACTCTGGTAAGCTTTCTAGAGACATGTTTGCCACCTGCAGGTGAAGCAAAGAGTCCTTTCTCCGTTCAAATAGTCTTGCCGAAATCTTGCCCATTGGATTTCCACCAAGATTCAGATGCACAAGAGAAAGTAATGTGTCAAAAGTTGAATCCGCTATCATCACAATCCTATTATCCGATAAATCCAACCATCTCAACTTTTGCAAACATTCAATCTGATTGGATGTCAAACTGGAGATCTCATTTCCAGACAAGTCCAGTCTCACCAATGTGGACGCCACTCCAGACAAAGCGTTTTCCGGAAATCGGACTAGGTGATTATTCGCAACATTCAAAATTTCCAGTTGGGTGTCCTTAAAAATGGACTCTGCTGACAATGCTCGAATTGTATTGTATGCCAAATTCAACTCGCGTAGATTACCGCATCCATCAAAAAGATCGGAAGATATATCACGGAGCAAATTATGGTCCAGATTTATCACTTGGATGAATTTTGCTTCTTGGAAAGCATTATACTCTATAGTGTCCAGTAGATTGTTCGATAGCTTTAAACGCTGAAGAAACCGCATGCCTGATAGATGTTCCAGGGTAAGATTTTGGAGACGGTTATCCGACAAGTCCAAATCAATCACGGTGCTGCTAATCGGAGAAAAGAAGTGGGGTGAGATGAATGTCATGTTATTATGGGACAAGTCAATAGCTTCAATGCTGGACGAGGATATGGAATTGAGATGGTGAATGGGCTCTTTCTCTACTTTCTCAATGCTTTCTTCATCTGTTGACGCCTCCATTTCATCCTCCAAGTTATTACTAACGACAAGGCGTTTAATGTTGTTGTAGCTTAAATTAATTCTGAACGAGCTCAGAGTTCCTAGTTGCTCAAATGCTTCCAAATTTAAGAACTTTAGATGGTTATGGCTCAAATCCAAAATTTGCATTTGAGGCAAATTTTGGAAAGCCTCGTTCTTCAAACTAGATATTCGATTGCCAGCCAAATTTATCATTTTCAGATTTGCCAGGTCCTCAAAAGCCCTGGAGTGAATGGTCTCGATAACGTTTTCATTCAACTCGATCATCTCGAGTTCATTGAGTCGAGTGAAAGTTTGTTCATTGATTATATCGATGTTATTAAAGCTGAGAAATATTCGCTGGAGTTTTGGCGTCCTTCCAGGGTCAAAAAGATGTTTTGAAATACTGGTCAGTTTGTTAAATCTGAGGTTTAATTGGGTTAGTTGTTTGCTCTCTGAAAATGTGTCTGGGGCAATGGAAGAAAATCCGTTACTGCTTAGATCCAAATAGCGGACCGCAGTTAGCGTTTGAATAGCTTTTCCAGGAACCGACGCCATTCTCACGAAAGAGTTGTGCATTGTTAAATGCAATAGAGAATGGGAGACGCCTTCAAAAGCGTCATTATCCATCATTTCGATTCGGTTATCTGATAAGTCAATGGACTTTAGACCTGTCAACAGTCCAAAAGCATCAACTTTTATGGATTTTAGCGATGATCCCTGTGAAATTTTGATTTCTTCAACGGCCAACCCCAACCCTTTAAATACTTGAGGGGATAGGGAAGTCAGGCCAAAATTGCTAATATTTAAACTCCTCAGACTTCTCATTTGACCAATGTCCGTCATGGAAAATGGAACCATCATTTCTCCCGTAACACTGAGGTGGTAGAGATCGGTAAAAAGTCTTACAGTAAAGTTTTCCAGTACGTTTGGGGCAACGTGCAACCGGTTTTGATCGAGGTTTAAGTGACGTAGCCGATTGAAATTTTGGAAAATATCAAAGGATAAACTGGAAATATTGTTAAAACTTAGATCCAGCATTTCTAATGTATTTTCCAACCCCATAAAAGCATTAGGATGAATCTGACTTATGAAACAATTGGAAATGAAGAGTTTGTCAATTTTCACATCTTTAAAAGCATTATCCTCCAAAGTGTGGATTGGATTGTAGGCTAGTCTCACGATGGACACTTTTCTAAAATTTTGAAATGCATTTGGAGACAGGCTAAAAATCATGTTGTATTCCAAATTCAACACTCCAACCGACAACTTTTTATCGAAAGATGTGTCAAAAGTTGATGTAAGCATGTTTTTAGAGATATCCAACGTTTTCAACTGCTTCAGGTGAGCCAATGCCTCGAACGGAATCTTTTGAAAAAGGTTGTTACTCATATAGAGATTCGCTAGAGTGGTGGATATGGTGGAAAATGCTTGATTGTCAATTAATTGAATGCTGTTATCGCTTAAATTGATCGTTTCCAGATGAGGCAAATTTGCGAACGCATCCTGCAAATAATATTGGGGCATTGTGAAATTAGATTAGTTGGCAATGCGAAATTGACGAGTTTACAAGAAATTATTATAGACATAATATATTTTTCAGGAGAATTCTACCTAGGTACTTATATTTTTAGTTGAAAGGATGTCATATATATAGCTTTGAAGGAAGCACTAGGAGAGCGTGTGTTGTAAATGTACATGACATTACAGGGGTTTCACTTTGCTAGCATCAATAGCTTAAAGACTAGCAAGAGAATTATTTATTGCAATTTCTAATACCTCTTGAATATAAATAATCATGTTTCCAGCTAGCCCAAGATATGTTATGGATGTAGGAAGCCCTTCCAAATCATGCGGATAGATGTCAGTTATTTTGTTGTCTACATTGGAAATTGAATAAATGTGTAGTAGAAACACATTACAAAATAATAATTTTTATTGCTGTTTTACTGTTTTCTTACAGTCCAATTTCAAAATTTTCAGTTTTGCAGATTTAGCCAAACGATGTAATGCATTTGTAGGAATATTAGTCAACAGATTGCGTTGCAGGTCAAGCTCAGAAAGAAATTTCGATAGACCAAGGAAAGCGTCATCAGACACGTAGTTCAGATTATTTTCGCTCACTTCCAATTTCCACAACCCTAACGAAATACGTTGTCCGTAGGAGAAATAGGAAAATGTTAGGTTATCGTTTCTTTTGTCAAATGATATGATATGCTGAATATTAATTATCTTAAACCACCGTGTACCTGATCCAACCAGTCGCTTATCATCCAGAAATTGAAGATCGTTTCCGACCATGCTCAAGAGGAAGGCCCGGCTAATGTTCAAGTTTAAAGGAATATTTCCGAATGGTACGTGTTGGCACTCCACAATCCCAAATTCCGTTGGTCCTGGCTTACTGCATGTGCATAAAGGATTGAATGAACAAGGAGGATAAACGTCCCGAGCATTTCCAGAATATGCCCTGTTCATTGATTCTGCTAAAACTGCTGCCTGAATCATGTAAGCCCAAGCCATAAAAACTAGAGTGATGAAAAGAATCATATACGCCACTCGCATAACTATCCACTGTAAAATGAGAGAAATTAGAAAATACCATTTGAGTTAAAGCTTTCTTTCATTACACACATGATGATTCTGCCATGATGATGAAAAATGTTTATCGCTTTAAACTATGAATAAAAATGAACTATTACTACAAACCTCTGGTGCCATTTTTGTTGACGTCTTTGTTGCTGTAAAGGTGACGCAGACTTACGGGTGCAATTGGAGAATGGAAATCGTAATAAGTATCGCCATTTAAGTAGAAGTGATTAATATTCACCGAATACCATTAGTTTAAATGGATGGGAAACTTTCGTTACTCAGTTCATATAAATGGCCCAATGTGCAGAGCAGCAAGTGTTGTGTGTTGTCTGTGAGTCAGACTACAGGTTGGATTTAGATTTCAAAGTGAGGAGAAAATATTCATATAAACTTTTACAGGAGCAAATTAAATGCGTGCCCTTCATTCCAATTTCTAGTTTTAGTATGAAGGAAGTAAACCTATTTATTGGTTCTCTAGAATTGGTAAAAGTAAAAATGCAAACTACAATGAATAATGGTAAGGTATATTTTATGCCTTGTAAAGATTTTCACCAAAAGAGCCTCACCTTGGCAGACGACGTGCTTTCATTTGAAGGGCTTCATATCATAAACCAATTAACTGACCAACTGTACTGCTTTGACAATGTGGTAACTAGTATTATAATTAGTACACTAAGCGTCAGATTCACACCCAAATTTCCGCAATATTGCAATTTGTTAGACACAATTTCCATCACGAAAAATTACGTACATATGTTTATGTAACAATAGTCCTTTATAGTTGGTGTAATATTTTACTTGACATTAATTGGATTGTGAGGATTTTACTTTAGCATAAGTAAATATTTTAGACAGCAAACTAAATACTACTGAAAACAATTTTCTATAAACAAGACATTATTTTGAAGAGCTGATTACAAGTTTATTATGGCTTTATTTTCTATAATAAAAAGAGGTTTCAAATTAGCTTGTCTGACCAAACAAGCGCATAAATATGATAAAAATTAGATAAAAGTGAAAGACAGTTTAATATTCTTTACAATTAATGTAAATTTTTCAACATAATTTATTCAAGAAACATAATTTGTCGATATGAATCAATGGCAAAGCATTATGAAACCAATCATGCAAAGTAAATATTACAACCAAATTTAGGCTCGTGTAGGATATTTAAATTTAAAACCGAAAGCAGATATAATTTCAATGATGTTTATTTAAGTTGAAACGCCAGATAGTCATAATCATAAAGTTGGAAGAGAGCTTGCCGGGTACCGATTCGATTAGTGTGCGAAACGTTAGCCTCTACGTTTCTTGATATCTGCCATGGCGTTAGTTTCCCCTTCCTTGTTGGCCTCACCGTTAGTTGCCTTCAAACAAAAAGATTAAATCTTAAATCAATCAAGTTATTCCGTATCCCGTTTTAAAAAAAATTTAAATTTACTTACAAACACCAGGGTGAGTAAACATATCAGTCCAATTTTTTTCATGAATTGGTTAATTTTCATAATGAAATTTCGGATTATGCTTTATTTATATTCAAATTGGATCCAATGAATTACTTGCAGAAAGATGCAATAGTTTTTTTCAACGACGAACGGATGTTCTATACTAGAGATGATCGGATCAACATGTAGGATTTGTAGTTTATTACCCATTGTAATTCTAATAAAAATTTCATGACATTCTATAAATGCGCATAAAGTGACAATGATTCATGATTAGAGATAAGAAAGGGATTAATACGTAGTAATAATAATCACAAAGAAATTAATATTTTTATTGCAATACAAACTGATTAATTTGCTGTATGTTTAATTTTTGGACAATAATACATATTATTTTATATGCATATTAATGATTTACTGACTCATCGACTAAATTTCCATATATAAAATATTAATATAGAGTTATTTTTTTACGTCATGAGCCTAACTTAAATTAGTACATCGCAGTACCACCTCAAGAATATGAAATATTGTACGTCAAAATTAGTAACTATCAATTATATACAACTAACTAAACAACCATGGATATCAAGCAATCAATGATGTAGGTCAAGTCCGCCAAGCGGTTGCGGAAACGGTTGTTACCGGGACAGCGTCCATTCAGCATTTTATCAATTCCCCACACAGCATTTCCCACGACAAAAATTTTCAGCTTCGCCAGCGCCAGTCAACATGACTACCTACTAACGTAACATACCATATTGTAGTGACTTACTTACCATATTACATGACACGTTTTGACGTAACGCATATAAAATCATTTCGTCATCATTGTACATGTACGTGTACTGTATTGGTTCCATGATTGTTTCCCTAGGTTTACATAATTGGTTACTATTAAATAAACTAGATAACCTCGATAATGCGCGCGATCATATATAATAATAAAACATTTTATTTAATAAATATTATAAATTTCTAGCTTGTTTAACTTATTTTCTAGTTTCAATGGTATCCATGAACTTTGTTCATTCAATACTGATTTTTTTAAACTTTTTATTCGTGAATTTATATTGCGCATACTTTAAATTAGGGTAATGTAATCTCTAATGTAATTACAAAACTACAATGTCATAAAGTAACATATATACAACATAATAGCCACAGTGCAATACAATAGTAAATAAGGATCTATATTATACTTACCTTTTCACAAATTATTTGTGCGAAATTACTAAAAAAATAATCCTATTTTATCAGTGAATATAATTTACCAAAACGTTGCTCAGTACACAGTTAGTATTGTAAATGGGAAATAATGCCGATTCCCACCTCCACAGGATACGTCCATACACACATGTCTTACTTGTCAACTTGTAAAACGAACAAAGAGCTGACCATTCCAACAAACTAAGTAGTAAGAAAATGCATAATATGAAAACACAAAACTACACGACATGTTGAATTGTATAGGGAATACTCACCTTCAATAGGAATGTTTCGCCAATTATGAAGCCTCCAGTTCCCAATCCAAGTGGATTCGATTTCATCTGTTCCAGAATTATAATAGCTTTCTGAACAAATAGAGGATCTTTACTGTGCATTGCCCAATCACAAATCCATTGCTGGAAGTCAGGGTTCTATATGTTAGAATATTATAATAGCATGAGATTTTTCTTGAATATGTGTATACAAATTAGAAAATAGAAATAAGTCCATACGTATCCATTTGACTGTTTCGCAATGAGATAAGCAATGGCCATCTTGATTATATTATATAGAAGCAACAGAAAGTCCATGCTTGTCACTTCATTGTCGAGAATGTGCATCAAGAAATATGCCGATAGCATGGTATTGTATGCATGCATCACCATTAAAAGCCCATCGTATACTGTGTTCATCGCATTATTTGCTTCTCTCAGGTTTTTGTATCTAGCCCAATCGCCAGTTGGCGAGTCTAGTTCAGCGCAATCGTTTCCATTGGTATAGATAGTGAAATCAATTTTGCGGACTTTTTTGGCGTGTTTTTCTATATACTTCTTCAAACACCATCCTGCCATCATGATGATATCAACGGCTAATTCCAACCTCAAGTTGCTGGAAAAATCCATTGCAATACCTAAGGCTCCAATCAGTTTGTTTTTCATTGTTAAATTTGTACCATATTCCCTTTCAAGAAATCCCGAAATAGTAGAATCGGTCAGGTCTCCTTGTTTCCATAGGAAAACACCATAGCTGTTCATTTTTGAGTGATACAAAAGTAAGTTGTTCGTCGACCAATCATCCAACCTCCCGCTGCTCCCAGTTTTCAAGCAACATACTAGTATAGATGAAACACAAACGGTGACGACTAGAGCGTAGACTACCTTGTGCTTTCCCCATTCCATTTTCTTTGTTCCATTTTTGGTTTGGTTTTCAGCGTCATTTCCACGAGAGTTTTCATTCTTTCCAAATTCATTCAATCCAACCAAGTAGCAGAACATACGCCTGAATCGCTTATGTATCAAGCCTAACAGATGAGCAATAAATAATAATGCCAACATTGCAACGATCTGGAATCCAAAGTCGACGAAATTTGTTATTCCAGGTTTTACTGCAAAATATAGCCATTCAAGCTTTGTATTTTTCATCGAGTCCAAAATTGCAGCAATCGTTCCGATCCAGAATATTACCTGCAAAGCAATCGATAGAAGTTTGGAAGTGTCAAAACTTTGCTCACCATGGAAGGACGAAAAAATATTTTAAATGCATTATGGTTGGGTCGAGGACGGCATGCGACATATAAACATTGATTTTATCTGTGAACAGACTAATGTTTTAGGAAAAAGTTACAATAGCATTTTTCATAATATGAAATTAGAAATATTGACGTAAAATTTAAACCCTAGCGATATATAAAATAAGAGTAAGCAATACAAAATGCCTAGCATTTGCGGCTTTAAGATAGGGCACAAAATCTCATTCTCTGAGCGTTGTCATCTTCCGTGTTTATTTATCTTAAATATCTTCAATACTAACTTGATTTAAAATAAGAATGAGCGGTTGAATTTTAGAAATCACTATCTAGTACCATTCATAAATGATCCATATTCTATTCCTAACGATGTTCAGGTGTGCATGAATCGTTAATCTAAAGTTATTGAAAGTTGTTTGGACCATTACTTGTATGTTCCAATATAAAAATGCAAGTACACTCTTTCACTTTAATTTTTATTAACATCCTTATATATTGTATTGATTGGCATGAATTCTAAAAGCTTGATGGAGGGCTCGATCCACGTTCCTTTAGTATATGTATCACTTTTGTAATCACTTCATAAAGCGTATGTATGATGTAACTCACGAAATGTTCTTGTAGTTTGTCATAATTTTAGTTAGGTTTTGTGAATGGACTACAGTCATTTTTCACCCCATGACGTTCATACATTATGTATTATCATCCAATTCTGAAATCCGAAGCTGTGCTACTCATGACCAACTACCTTTTTGGTCGGTCGCAGACCTAAGGTCGCAAACGAGCAAAACTACAGCAATAAAATTAGCTACTCAAATGTATTTATGTAATGGTACGTAAGTTGTTCTATGGGCCGTAAAACATGCATATTTTATACAAATTCTGAAACAATTAAGCCGTTTTTATTTTCTGTGACTGTTTATTGTAGTATACCCTGAGAATACTGACCCGTCAATTCTACCACAATAATTCAAGTGCGTGTTATCACGATATGAAACGACTTATATTATTGTTTCAGTTCAAATGAGAAACTAATCACGGTAATTTGTGCTTACTTTTTACAGATACATACATCTTATTCACATATGTACACACATAAATCATCGACTGAAAGCAGTTTTTACTTTTAAAATCAATTTGTCTATGCACTAATATGCCCACGTCGTAATAACGTGGGTGAATTATTTACTATCTTCAAAATAATATGTATCTAATATCTTACCTTCAGAACGATGTCTGCGATGAATTTTCCCCACCCATAGGGTTTGTCTGGGTCACGTCCAGGGTCGAATGCACTTAAACCGATCCAATATATGAATTGCATGAAACATTGGATGTAGTAGGGAACATCATCGTCACCATCTTCATCGTCCTGCTCAGCTTGTTCTTTTTGTTCGTTCTTTTCAGCGTAGTTGTCACCGTGATCTTTTTCGACGAATTTTTTCCCAACATTCGATTTTTTCTTATTCGAATTTTCTCCGACAAGGAACAAAGTTCCTTTTGCCTTAGGACCATTCATGGAAGACATTTCTACCGCCACAGGATCTGCACGACCTTTCTTCTTGATTGCTTCTTTCCCTTCTTTGATATCAACGTTGCTTTCACCTGCTGCCCCTTTCCGATTCTTCTTTCCCTTCGTATCCACCGTGGATTTTGTGTTGTTCTTATTGCGATCAAGTTTATTTGGATTGGAATGATAAGGTAGATTTAGACGCTCTGAGCTGTCTCTACTAGCCGTTTCTCCCTGGCCCACTTGAATCTGTACGGGATTTACCACTACAAGATCTGCCCATTGTACAGTTTTCTTAGCATTATTGTTAGCCATTTTGTGCCGGATAACTACGATATTATAGAATATTAATCATGAATTTTATTGTAACATTTCACT
>JAHZMV010005350.1:0-24441 GCA_027743765.1 Coecobrya sp. COE2 | reverse complement strand
ACTTGCTAGCTGCTTACTTACGTAGGATGATATTTGATCACATTATACCTTCTATGAACCTGAGCAGTGTTGGTCATATATGAACCAACATGCTAACATTTGTAAGTTGTTACGTGAACAAAATCCGACAGAATGTATTAGATTCGATAGTGGTAAGGTGACTGCATGTTTGTTTTCCTACCACTACTAATGTTACTATTTCAAGCTCTTCATCGTTGACTTTTACTTTCATGCGCGCTTAGTGTTTGATAATGCTCATACATTTTCTTCATCTTTGTCGCTGTCACGAAGACACACTTATTCACACACTCATTGTGAGTTACTCAAGTTAGATGACTCAACAAAATGAGCTATGTCAGCTGGTCTCCCTCTCTTTTCTCTCTAATGTGATGTCAAAATACTTCCTTCATTGACACTAACTTCCGTCTACTCTTTCTAATCTATCCAAACGCGAGCTAAACACATATAGCGGTGGCTGCTATGAACGAAGATGGAAAATTTGAAGAGAAAGGAAAAAGGTGTGAAAGAAGCAAAATGTGCAAAATGTCGTATAATATTAATGGTAATGGGGAACGACATGGATGGCAATAATATTTTCCATGGTATACATATTATATGTTTACTCTGGGACACTCATGGGTTGGCTGCATCACATAGAAAATTAAATATTAAAAATATTAGAAAATTGGTCGTTGGTTCTGTGGGGAATCTTTTACTACATCCACTGAATGTAAAATTTCCACTCCATTACTCCGAGCGGTTATATACTAGATGCGGTACGAACTCACTGAATCATCATTTAGGCTACCTTATTCCGCTCAAAACATAAACGGTTTATATAAAAACCTATGTTTTTGTTTGGGACTGGGTTGATATAGGAAAATGGAGAAAGTAAGAGAAAGCCAGTGTCACCTGTCACAATAATTTTTTGCACCTAGAAAATTTCATACTGTCACGTTATTTTCCATGTTTTCAAAACGATAGATGGTATAGATTTGCAATGTTCAGTTTTATCAAGGTTTTCAAACTTAAATGTAGGAATATTACAATGAACCGGGACTCCTACTATATATCTTTCCAAAAACAACCACCATAACCACAACGCGTACGATAGTAAATACAATAATACAGGTTGATTATCCATCAACGTAACATCATTCAGACTGTCTGTTCCAACAGCTACAGCTAAGCAACCCATCAAAACTTTCACTGACAGCTTATCGGGATCTCTCTTCAGTTAACCGATTCATAATAAACGCAGACAGTTTCTATCGGTTGGTAGCTGACAAGAAAAGATGCTGAAATCACTATTGCTGTTGTTTGATCCATATGACATGCATTGATAATGATAAAGTTTTCAATATTCCTTTAGGTACATAAGATTTTCCAACTGATTACTTCATCGCTACATGGGATACAAACATTTTAACAGTCCTTCCATTCCTGTATTAGTAGCAACACTGACAAAAGTAGTAACTTATTAATTTTAGAACGTGAAATTCGTCGCAGCAACCGCGAATTCTTCAATAAGGACAAAATTAGACAAGCAAAGGTGAAAAGATTGTCAGATTCCATCTCGGATTTCCTTTCATATACTAAAACCTACAGCTAGATTAAATTTCTACCCTTTTCATTTATACCTTTACAGTGCATTTATATTGAACCTGCAATGTACTCATACGCCCACACAATCGATTTCTGATGATGATGACGTGATGATTACATTGGTGCTAAAGTTCATAATATTACAAAATGATTCTACCATACGAAAATCGCAGCAGTCGATTATTATCATGTTTTCAGTTACGTTACAGGGAAAGGAAGATCAAGTGAAAACTCTAGATGATCTCAAAAACCACTTTACTTACCTACTACAGTCATTTGAGCTGAGACAACATCAGTTTCAAATTCAGGAGCATCTGCTGATACTTCACATTTGTAAATTCCTGTCTGCTCATGGCGGACGGATTTTAGCATCACCTTGTGTTCGTCCGATTTGGATATCTGTAAGCGAAATGTTGAAAACATATTATTATGATCATCATCTACCAAATCTGGCATTGTTTTGGGGTACAATGAAAAATAACATATTTGTATATTGGTAGCCAGTGTATAGATGAACTGTATGTATATATTTTAGATAATATTATTATGAACCGATATGGAAGTGGTCTTTTAAAACTTGATCTACAAAATACGATTGATATTGTATTTATAGAAAACATCATAATGGATCTTGAAAACAAAAACAAGAATATCTAACAATACGACGAACTATTTTAATGATATCCAATTATTTCCGATGAACAATAACTGGAGGAAGTAAATAATTTAAGACCTAAAACTTTCCAGTATTAAATTACGGGTGGGGATTCAACAAGCTTGTTACATAAATAGAACATATTTCATTCTTGTGCAGCAAGGGATTTTATTTTATGGTTTCATATTCGCTATCTTGAGAAAACTTGAAATATCTTGTTACTTACATCAACATCTACCCCCATCGTTGTGAAGGTTTGGATGGGTGGAATCTCTTTGGGGATGTATCTGTAAAACTCCTCTCCGTCCAGGTACCATTTCACAGTGTACAGAGATTCCCCGTGGTCCAAGTCATAAAGACAGGTGAGGGGGACGTCAGTATTAATTGGGACCGCTGGTGGAACTGAGATTTGAACATTCTTAAGCGGCTCAACTCCTGTAAAATGAGAAAATGAAACTTTTAAATTCATATACTGGTGGCCGTGATTAGAGAAAGACATGTTAATACTGTAGTATTAACGGAAAAAATGCACTAAAATTACTATAATTAGCTAAACGTTATTAGAGTAACAAGTCGAAAAGAGTGAGTAGCATGATAGTAACAAAGTACACATGCTATGGTTTAGGTTATGCTCCTTTTATGCATCAGCTCGAACACCAAGACCAAACTAATTAATTAGTGATGGTAATTAATGTCAATATTGAATTTCCCTCGACCTCGATTCCTTGTTCTCCCTTTCCTAGTTTCGATTTTCCTTTGAAGAAATTAAATTCATTTTATCGTGGCCATTGTGGTGTTGCGAGAGATTCCATTTGTAGGGTTGTCCATGCAAATACTAATAAATGGATAGATAGATGTTAGAAATGCAGTTGGAAACGTGCAACACTACTCTAGGATTTAGCCTTTGCCTGCTAATTAATTTTACCACGGAGTCTTTTTGGACACCATCCATTCTTTCCTGTTAGAAGAAATAATGTCAGTCAGGCCAGAAATAAATGTGTTTCGTAAATTCTCATACTGAGAATGAATAATGCACACACTCGCCTTCATTTTCCCATTTCTTTCTCTTTTCACTAACCGTCATATCTTAACTCAAGTCTTTTAATTCACTTTGAGAAAATGACTTGGTGTCTTTGTCATTTTAGAAAGGGCTGTTCCATCATCACACTCACACATTTCTCCTACTTCTTATCATCGCCATTTTCAAATGAATAATCTTTTGTATTCTTTGTTACGTGTCATGATAAATAATAAAATTGTAACACAAAGATGGCATACAACATACTCGCGCAAAGGAGGTGGCAGGCAAATCCTTTTGATGCTCAAGATAAAAGGCATGGACTTTATTGTGTTGTTGCATACTTACATACATAAACCATAACAATATATATAAGTTATAAGCACAGGAAACCATTTTCTATTATGTTGTTGCTCCTATTCTTGAAAGAATTTCATTATCTTCATTTTATTTGCTCCCGTAATGAGCAAAATGTAATTTCTTAAGGGGAAGCTCATTTAACTTTTTCAATCTTGTATCAGAATACCAACACAACAACATCATAACATAATAATAATAATAACAACAACAAAAACTTTGACAGAATGTCGAAACGGTTATGTTTTATGAAGTGTGAGAATGAATGATGAAGAAAACATTGTCTTCAACGACTGCGGAATAATTCGTGATAAAATCAAAGTATGTTAGTCTTAAGTAAATTTGGATATTTATAGATATGACAATCTGATCATCAACCATGTCATGCTTTCATTCAATACAGTGGCATGGTCATATGCACAAACATGTATGCACATTAATTTGAATATATATTAAATCCTCCACTGTAAATACATACCAGTTATATAATCTATATAGGTCTGACATTTTACAACAACTGCAATCCAAAAGTATTTCTAAATAAAAGCACATAAATATATCTGCATGCATTATGTGTTGCATAATAAATAAATTATCAAAGTTTATTGATGATACGATAAAATACAACGTGACGCAAACTCTTTATGTACATAGTAATAAAAGTTACCGAAATATTCTTCATTCACTTTGGTCTTTTCCCTTTACTTTACGTACTCTCACTAGGTACCTTGCTATCATCGCACGAACTACAACAAAGGGAATGAAATGTGAAAGTTTGCAAAAGCTTCTTTCCAAATAAAATCCCTCATTCGGAATATGACACACAAAAAGTACGAAAGTAATAGCAGTAGTAGCATTACTACTTACTTTGATGACATAATAGGAAAGAGGAACACGTAGAGAACAAGTTCAAGATATATCCCATTTTCTCCATCTACCCAGAATCTGTTTATGCTCAAAAGCAAAACGAGTGAATATACACATTCATCTAGAATTGCTTGTTTGTGAATAGGGAATATTAATGTAGGTAGGAAAAAGTTGTTTATTTTGCTAAGAAGTAGAAAAGTAAAAAGCTCTTCGTATTATTACGCATTTTCTAGGTGTTTTCATCTACACCCACTACTACCATGCATAAACTGATCACAATAAACATATTGTGTAGCAAAACTCACTTACTTGTGAAAATACAAATGTAAAAAACGAATCAAGGAAAAAATCTTTTTCTTCTGTTCGAATAGCATCTAGTTTTCAACTGGATTGTTGTTGTATGTAGTATTATTATTGCTTTCCCTTTTTATATACACTACAATTGTCCTTTCTCTGTGATATCCCTCACATTATTATTACCTGGTGTTTGTATTCCAACACACTGTGCCGAGTAAGTACGTATACGTATTTCTGCATTTTCCAAGATATTGCAACTATGTCCCTTGTAGCACCATATCGTAAAGAAGTTTGTACATATAAGCAAATTATATATAAAATGTATGTACACTGGAGACTGGAGAAAATAAGTATTCTATTCTCTTCCTGCTCTATTTCTAACAGCTACCAATAGTTCAAGATATGTGAATGATGTGCTGCCTGCTTTTGAGGATTACTTAGCTTGACTAGGGCCACTCTAAACTAGCAAACAACGACGAATACTATGTTATTCACTCTCCCCCACTAAAGCCATCTCAGCTTCTTTTCTACCGTATGTTAAGAATATCTTTCTTGCTTATTTGTCGTTCTCTCGCGTCCCTGTATTAGGCGTTGCATCATGGTATACCTTCATCTTGTATAATGTATACTCCTTATCTTCTAATATCTGCGAGTTCTCACTTTCTCTTATTACTATTAGGTTTGTTTTCGTCGTTATTGCCTTCTCCATCATTGTGTGCATGAGGTACTTTCTTTTTTTAAATAAAAAGTAGAGATGAGTGATATATGTTATAAAAGTACTCTTCCGTATACATGGAATTACTTCATCTAGTCGTGATTGTGCTAGTGCTGCTTTGTGTATCTAGTATTTGTATAGAGAATGTGAATAAACTGGAGCCGAGAGGGCACAATGAGAATTTTTCTGGCTTCTCTCCCTTTCTCTATTGCACATTCACAAACGTAGACTCACACACTGTTATACTACACAGAGTATTTTTCTGTGTGTTGTTTCTGTCCCAGTATAAATTCGTGTCATGGGGCCCATTAGTCGAGACAAAAGGAGGGAGGTCCTCATCTCGCTCTCTCCCTTTCTCGTTTTCTCTCCCTCTCTTTACCTTTTCCTTATTCTTCTTCACAGCTTCTTCTCTCCTTTTTTCCTAAGGATGAGTGTTTGAAATAGCGCGAGAGAGAAGAGAGAATGTATGCAGCTTGTGAACGCGTTGTGCTGTTAGAAGTAGTCGTGTGGAGTGAGTGAAGTGAGAAGAGAAAATTCGCTGCCTCGTTTTCTTTCTTTCTTTTCCCCTTTTATTTTCCCCTCTTTATCCTACTTTCTCCTCACATATGTTTCACAAGCTGTCAGGGTGACTTGGCCTGTATTTTTGAGAAAATGTGCTGTTGTTGCGGCTATTCTGTTGTCCTCAACAGGGACCTACAAACGGTAATATGCTGGTGGCGACCTACTACTTACTCATTGTTGTAGTACCATCACGTAATGTAGGTACATTAGACAAACTGAAAGCATAGTAAAACTGAGAACACAACAACACATTTTTCCATCAGTATCAAGAAAGTACTTACGATTAGTTATATACATGCAGAAAAGGCAAAAAGGTGTATAGGAAGATCCATTGTGTAATTCCGGTAGCTTAACACTTTTTAGTAAGCAGATCAGATGAGAATATTGTGTGAAAGGCTGAGTGAGAAAGAGAAGGTAACGCTACCACTTTAGGTGTGCTACGTTATTATTATTTTTGTGGAAAAGCTGAAATCATGCATTTCGTTGGCGTTCACGTTTATTCGTATTCCTGAAGCATTATTTTTCCCTCCAGATTTTCACAAGAATTTCTCTGCTGAACGGCATTATTTTTGGCCAAGATGAAAACATACGACAGAAGTACATGCTCACCAAACGTCCTTTCAAATGGATACAACAGAAAAATGTTCTATTCCAGAGCGTACAATTCTCTTATCATCCGCTGAGTATTGTTACCGTTAGTTATGATTTTGGTGGCACTGTTGTTGTTGTAGGAGTACTGCACTCTGATGTCACTGTAGTTGTCACTGTCTAAGCAGCCGGTAAAAAATCTACCAAGGGACAGCTGGTGCATTGTTACAACAACTACAGATCTGTCTCTCTCCACAAGGTGGATTTCGGTGAAAAAGCTTTTCTGGCTTTACTGCATTCCTAGTTTGAGTTTTCTTGCGGCTTGCTGTTTCACTTTGCCCAATTCATGCAAAATATTCGTTTGTAGGTAATCCTTGTTGTCCGGATATAACGAGGGAAAGTACCCAAATACTATTATTATTTAGCAGAAAATATTTACCTACGCATACAATGTTCATATATGGCTCACGAGAAACATCAGCAAGTTATGTGTATATTTTGTTCATATGCATCAGCAGACCACCTGCTTCCTCCTACTTTAGCCTTTCCACCAGCATAAGAGAATATCGATTACAAAATGTACATTTGCTACAGTGAAAATTTCCTAAAAATATTTCCTTTGAATTCTCACTCATAAATAAGTAGTTCACAACTGCCAAAGTTGTTTCCTCTTCATCTCCCTCCGCTCTTGAATGAGCATTGCATGAGCGATTTATTACGCCCCAATAGTTACAAAACGAAAAGAATTAATTTGGGACGAACCTGCTGCTACCGTACGATCCCTGCGATTCTGTCTCGGGCGATTTTATTTACTATCTGCTCAAACTGGTCCAACAGGCCATAAAAATCTACCACAACTATCAACGCACTACTACTATTCAATAGCTATACAGACTACAGACATACATACATATAAGCGGTAATAATAAAATATGGCAGTAATTCGCGGAAGTGATTGAAAATAGGGAGAGAAATAGAGTGCGTGAGCGTCCATTATGCACACATTCCTACCTACATCAAATCATATTAAGATTAAGGATATCAAAGTATGTTGATGCATGCAATCATGATTGTATCGTTCACTTTAGCTGCGTGTGTAACAAATTCACATTATGTGTACCTATTACATATAAAAACACAATCCATATAAAGGAGCATATTTAATATAACAATAACTACTAATGGCAATAGAATGCGTGCACGTGATGCATTAATCCATTTTGCAATGTAGATTCATGCAGATAGGGAGACCGCCTGGAGTTCTACAGTGACGTCTATATAATGTACATTATGTAGAGAAAATACTAAAAAATGAATTCGCCATCATAATACCAACTTTTATAATAATAACGTCACTAAACTCTATATTACCATTATGTATTAGCATGCGTGGCAGTAAATGGGAAAGAGATTTTATGGTGAAAGTAACCGACAAATATGGAGAAAGTCCACACATATTGCTGCTGTTAGGTACAACGACAAAAGGACAGAAAGCAGAAAGCTGTGTATTTCACTCTGCGAGAGAACAACGAGCCACAAAAGGCGAAATTACACACATCTTTTCCCCTTGAAATTGAGCATGAAACAATAAGAGAATATTTTTATCAAGCAGCCAGCGAGAAATTCAAAGTACCCTGAATTGTCACAGTGGTACTTTTCCTGCCTCCTTTTCCTTTTCTGATTCTTCATACAAGACCAGGCTCATCTGTCGTTGTGAATTTCCTCTAATATACCAAGTCCGAACTGCTATATGGACACAAGTACTACTGGAATGGTGTGTAAGGCGAACATGTTGACCATGTACCTCGCAAAAACCGCATTTGTATACCGTGTAGGATGATCATCCTTATTTTTTCCTCCGTGGCATACCTAAATTCAATATTATGGAGGGAATTGTTGTTCGCTTGGCTCTCTCAATATAATTTCATCAGAGGAAAAGCTACGCAGAAAGCGGAAAAATGGGTGTGCAACCAATCGAGACCTCATTAATCACACTGACAAGTCGATACAAGTGAGAAAACCCTCTAGAAAAAAGGAGAAAGACTACTTTTATTGAAGGTATTTTTCTTTTCGTTTCAATACTACTTAAAAGCAAGTATACTAGTCTATTATTATATGGTTGTTATTATTACGGCGATGGCATGCAATGTGCGTTGCCGTTGCGTCGTCGTTTTTTGCGACTTTATAGTTTCATGCTTTTGTTTTTGTGTTATACTATATGGTGTGCCATTGCTTCAGTTTAGTCTATGCTCTGCTGTTCTTGTATTTAGGTACACATTACCGTGAGTGCAATGTAAATGTATTATTGCAACGCTCAAAAACAGACGAAAAAGTCGGGATAAGTGGATTTCTGTTTTTTCTATGTGTCTTCTATACAATACGAGAAAAAACAGGACTAGCACTTCTTCTATTCCAGAACCCGCTCGCCCTCTCTTTTTTTCTTTCTCTCTAAGCAGGATTTCTCTGGATAATGTAGACATTCACTGGACATGGAAATAGTGGACAGAAAACAGGACCAGTTTTCTGGTTGTTCATTCGTTTCGTGGTGTGTGGTAGTATTCCCTTGTCTCATATGAAATGCCCATTATATATATTTTGCACACATACAAGGGCCCTGTTTATAGACCTTAAAATATGGTTTGTTGCTGGCTGTTGCATGCCTATTAGTAGTACTGCTTCTAGTGCCAGTACTCAGATATATTGCACTGTTGTGGCTTTTCTCTGTGAAAATATATGGGGTAATATAAGAGAGTGAAAGCATGAGAGAGAGAGAGTAGTTTTCTGGGGTGAATGCTTGATGGCTTACTATACTCGTTATACTCTTTATGTACACTTATAGCTGGTGCGCTTTGACTTGTGCTTTCCGACTGAGATGGTGAAAAATTGTGTTAAAATCCTTCTGTCGCCTCGTGTCCGTTGTATAGCCACTACAACAACTAATACCAAGCAAGCTACAGGCTGTCGTGCTCTAGTTTTTTCTCCACTTTCAGTCATAGTCATCTCATGATATATATTAATGCAAACGGAACACATTTTTCGGCACGGCATATCTCGCTTGTTGGGCAATAATATAGACGGTCCTTTAATGACATGTAACCTTTGATGTTTTTCTCCCTTGTGTGTTGGCTTGGATGTTGGATCATTTTCCACTAAGAAGGGTTTCAAATTGAAAATTTGGTATGTGTGGGATACCATACATGTTATGTGAACACAATTTCGTGAATACAAACTACAGGAAAAGGAAGGCCAAAACATGTCGTCGACAAAGTAGCAGTTTTTATTTCATTGCAGGATTCATGACGCTCAAAACTTACTTGTACATATATATATAGGTATGAATGAAAATTTAAAGATAAAAGTACACGACAAAGTACTTTCGAAAATCCCCTTCCTTTAGAAAATAGAGAAATCATAGTAATCCCAACTCAACAGAAGTTTGTCAGCTAAGCGAAACGAAACCAAAGGGGGTGAGCAAAATTGGCATGGCACAATAATAGTAATACTTGTACTGCTTATTGTTACATGGTTTCTTCTTCTCCTCCAAAAATTTGATTTATTGTGCATTCATAAGTTCAAAGAAGATTGACCCACTCACAGAGCATTGAGTTTACACGCTCAAATAGAATCATCATTACCACACTCTACACACAGTGGTCTTCATCACAGCAATGTACCAATACATCCATTTACATACATATATGTTGGTTGAAATATATACACGTATCATCAACAGCAGCGGCGTTTTCAACAGCAGTGGTTGGATGGTTGCTCAACGGAACTTTCTACATTTGTAAATGTATATGCTCTACGAAATACGATCTTTCCAGTACGTACATAAACGCTATAAATGTGCAATTGCGGCTTTCAGCATTTTGATGCCTTTTCTGGTTCTTCCGGGCTGGCTCACTTACTCACACCAGCACACCACCACACAAGTGAGCGTCACACTTGTAGTAAAAGTACACAGACATGAAATGAAACCATTATCATCATCCCTCTTCCTTAGCCTGTCTCTCAAGGAGAGTTTACTTCAATTCAACGAATTCAATGTGCTTCATCGATTGGAAAGGAATAAATTTACCAACAGTCTCTCTCTGCCTATCTATCTATCTCTTGGTAGCTTCCTATCGTCCTATTTTAAAATATGTATTGAATATAGTATTGAACTTACAACAGCCATATTATTATAATAATATATTATTTAGACTCGACACAATGCAGTAGTTCCTTCTTGTAGATTTTCTGCAGTACTAGTAGTAGTGGTAGTAGTATTGCATAGTGTTATTATGTAGCGTACTAATAGTGGTAGGAATTCTGGAGAAAATCCAGAGAAAATTCAGTGTACGATTTCGAGTGTGTCTAGAGAAGCATATTATCACACAGGCAAGCATTGAAAATTTATTGCGGGGAGAAGAGAGGATACGCTCGTCGTACACAATCATATTCATTCACCATCGCATTATTTGATGTTTCCGTTGTTTGAATTCAAACTTTGAAAGATAACATATAGATAACCCGACACTTGTGTGTATGCCTTTAATATATTAGTGCTATGTACATAGGTAAGTTAGTTTGTGGTCCTTTGTGCCATTTCTCCAGCATTCTGGAGCAGCATAACAAAACGCAGATATTTTTACAATGGCCCTTTCTGGCCCGGGTGTAACAACATTAACTAAGTAAGTAGAACATGAATCCCCATTACGTTACAACGCAGACAAAATGTCTATTTGGGTTTATGCTGCCGCTGCTCACTCACACATTTCCAAGTTCATAAGTATATTTCTAACTTAACGTCCGCCACCATTTTTCGCCTCATTTCCCATCAACTCAAAGGGAACTTGATGATGATAATAATAATGATGAAGAAGACTACTCGCTGCTCCACTACATACAATCATGCTCATAAATACGCGTTCCGGCAGGAGAACACGAGCAGCAGCACAGTTCAGGCATTTAAAGTATAGTGAGACGTGAGGGATATTTTTGCGGATTCTATTTATCCCATGAAAGTAGGCAGATTGAAAAGAAAAAGGACTGCTTGTTCGACCGCGCGTAAGGGAAATAAAGAGTATATCCTTCCTTTTAACAGAAAAATCGTCGTTTTAACTATCAGAATGTCGTAGAATGAAAGAAGGATCTGGCGGATTGGTGAAAGAGTATGGAGACTTTAAGCTGGACCACACGGTCATTCTGTCCTTATTCACTCATGCCACTGTTTTGTTTGTCTAACAAATACAAAGAAAAAAAAATGACCCACTATATATTTCCTCATTCAATTCCATCTTGAGAAAGAACTATTTACACTTTGAAAGAAAGTACTATAAAAGAGTAAATCACCTGCTATATATATGTAGAATACAATACTGTTCTACTTCTCTTGTACCTACATTGTTAGTAATGAATATAGTACGCAGTATTTGTTATGAATAAACAACCAGGAAATGTGATCCGGCCGCGTTGATACTTTTTTATTCTATAAGAGAGATTGTGTTTTTACACTTTCAACAGGACACGTAGTACTCACTTTTGACCAACACTACAAAATCTTTTGATTTGATCCTATTTCCTCTTATCTGCTAGTTACTTGACTGCCATCAAAAGATAAACGAACAACTGTAGCAACAAATACCTTTGTATCCTATCCATGTTGAAATTTCATCAATAGTGTATGTTTGCGTGAAGTGGTATTAATAGAAAACATTGGTAAAAAGGAAGCTGCCAGGAAGTGAAAGTGTTTATTAGATGAAATCTCTATTAAAACAACAAAGTCGATTGAAGAAAGTAAACAGAGTGCGTTTCATCCAACTTTAAGTAAATTACATTCTTCTGCCTTCATACGCTTTTATGCATGAAAGGAATGAAAGAGCCATCACTAAACACGCTACATATATAAACTACGTATATAACAAGCAGGAGTAGAGAATAGACAACCATAAAAGAACGATATACTAACTACGTAACGCAAGCACTTTATATGTTTCAGAACCCAAGTACCAAGTTTGTTCATATGGCAGGAGTGTAGTAGAATGACTGTACATTTTATATATCGCTTTCTCCGGCACTTGAAGTGTTGCTTTGCAATCTTTTTACGTTGGTTTATCCGCTTTCGCCATTTTTCCTTTTTCTATCTGGCACACTTCCCATTGTCAGCACAACACACAACGTGAGCAAAATGGTAGCAAATGATCCAGAATCTCTTTTGTAGTTACAATTCACTATGTTCTCTTTCCTTTACACACATAAATACACACATGTGGATGTGTATTTCTATCTAGGCTGATAAGGACACGCTGAGGCATAGAATGCATTTATATTTATGTGTATATATTTTAGAAGAAAAAAATGCAAAAAAGCAGTTTGCTCCTTTTACTCCACGTCATCACGACAAAAATGTAAGCGTGCAAAGGAAAAGCCACAAGCAAAAGAGGCACGAAGTACCGATAGAAATTCAGTGGATATATGAACATTTCCTGGTGTGTTTTAATGACAACCTGACCCTCCATCACTCTTCATTCCCATGCTGGAGTGTCATACAACCAATAACAAATTTATATCCTCTTGGACCTTGATCCAGTGTAGAGTTCACATCCAGTTGAAAGAAAATCTGTCAAAACCGCTTGCAAGATATACTTGATTGAAAGACAGACAGACAGCACGAGTAATCTTATATAATTTCATTTATCATTCATGTATGCTACTTCAGACATAGTACTTACAGCAAGTATATCCACATACCACGATACCCTATGTTCTGTGTATAGATGATAGTTCGTGTCCTTTTACTTTTTTCTCTAGATCCAAGATGTAAAAATGGCAACTGTGTCACTGTCCTTGTCTACTTTGCGAGAAACGTTGCTGGCGATACAGCAGCCAACGGATATCTGTATACAAACTTATATAGTCATCATTGAACATTGCATCTTGCATCACCGTTCTTCTAATAGAATCATTCTTCCTATACGAATAATAGTATCTCTGTTTTGGTAATGCATGTAGCACACATTCAATCTGCAACAAACTACATACTTACGGCATTTCACTACTCCATCAATATACAGCTTTATATAGCCTTAGTTGGATAATCGTACACAAAGAAGCGGGAGCCACTTTTGGAGGAGAGAGAAAGAACTTCAGTAGAAAAAATATTGAGCACCATTCGATTTTATTACAGTCGCCTTCGAAAAAAACCCGTACTTGCTTGGTTGGCGGATCTATCAGGATTTTGGCTTACATGCACACTGTGGCACTAAATATATCTATTTTCTACCACTTTAGGCTATGTTCCTCTTCTCTTTTTTACAGTTTGAACCAAGAAATGTTGCTGGCTCTGTATATATATCCTGTTCCATTGTGTTTACTGGTTTTAATATAAATACATATGCATTTAGCAAAAAAGCTTAGTTTAAACTTTCTCCCCCAAAAAGCAATTTCTGGCTGGCTTACATACTGACAGAGGCCTTCCGCTAAAAAATCGGGCTCTGAACGATGTGTTCCATGTTAAAAGATGCTTTCCTCTTCCAACGTGAATCTTATCTAAAAAATGTACTACGTGTACAATGTCCTCTTGTTACAATTATCCTGTTGAAGCTAGAAACGAGGAGCAAGGCAGATTCAAAGAAATCGAAAAAGGAGCAGCGACCGCTCCTCTCACACAGAGGAGTGATACCACAGCAAACATGTTTACTACGGCCAAACATTATCAAGTGTCTTGGACGCACATATAAAATATGCAAACACACAATTTTTTCTAGTTTCCTTTGTATCTTCTCATTTTTCTGTTATTCCATGCATCTATTTATAAGTACAGTTAAACAGTTTTAAAATGGAGAATTGTCTTTCAAAACTTGTACATACAATACTTGTATACAAGCTGGCCGTTATAGCAGTAATTAATTATCATGATTTTACTATATGCGGATATCAGTAATTCTGGTGTTATCATACATGGTATTATATATTCACTTTTAATTTTATGGTACGCGCAGAAAATTCATACAATGATAAATACACAGTTTTCCCGGGAGATGTTCCAAATTTTCACCACTTCTGGTTAGTATATTTATAAAGTTTTACAATGCAGCTACATTTTGTCTGTTAGCGGGTTGCGGTTGTTTGGTAGAATGAAACAATCTTAATCGTTGCATCTTGTGTTTAGATATATAAATGATAAGAAGGTAGGTATATTAGGTACTCTATGTACTAAAATATGAATGAAAGCAGAATACATGATACGTTTTCATATGGTTACGTATCCAAAAGACATAATGATAAAAGCGGTTGAAAGTTGAGTGAGCCGGCGAGAAAGTGAAAGTGTTGCCTGTTCAATTACTATTACCGCTGCGTAGTACATAGTAGTAAGTTTTCTACTAAAAATAAGTGGAGTAGTAATTCGTAATGTTCCATTTTGTGTGGTGGCAGTAATATACAAGAAAGTAAGATGCATTGTTGAGTTTCATTTCTTCATTCTTTCACACATCATACTCATACACGTATAGCAGCCAGCAGTTCACAAGAAGACGACGAAAAAAGTGTGCCAGACAAGAGAGAATGATGGGAAGTGGGAGAAATGACGATGATGTTACGAGTGTATTATGGTCAAAATGGGCAAAAAGGAGCCTTCCAAAAATGTTCTACTCTTTCGTCGATGATGATAGTCATCATCGTGATGCTGGCAGTAACTGTTAACATTTTGAAATGGAGTGGTAAGTGAAAGCCAAGTTGGAACAGAAGAACGGGAATCTTATATGACGTAAAGTGAAAGTAAGGCTAACTCTGTATACCTATGTACGTATATATAGTATTTATACAGCCTTCGTAGTGAAATGTAACCTGTAAAGCGAAGGTCCAATGTAAACGTATATACACATTATGGATTAAGTAACTACGTACATGTATGTAGGTATACGTATTTTCATTGGAAGTACAGTTACTTTTCTACTTTTCCTATTTTTATGGAGAAAGGGTGCTAAAGTATTCAATTTATTGTATTACTACCAGGATGATGATGTTATATGGCATTAAATTACACACTTCCCCATAACAAGGCTAACTAATCTGGATCAAGCACCATTCATTCTAGCATAGCATTTCTCAAACAGTCAGTGGAATGCACTTAAAGTGTCCTCGTGAGATAAATAAAAAGCATATATCTTTTGTGAGAATTTCATGACAGAATTGATGATACGGTAAGCTTACGTAAATGTTTTATTTTTATATCTTATCCATCTGTGAATGTCACGTGTGTGTACTCATCATGAAACACACTTGAAAACAGTCAAGTATCTGTTATTTACACCTATCAAAAATGCACAGGGAAAATAGCAGAGAAAAACATAAAATGGAGGGAGGGGAAATAAAGCCTTCATCATTACTTGTTTACGCTGTTGTTGAGAATGAAATGAGTATACGAGACGTTTCATTGCCAGGTACTAAACATTTTCCTATAGAGAATATAAAACTATACAGGTTTTTATTTGGTAGAGCATACATATAAGCTGCCTTATAAGCATATTTTAATAAACTTTTGAGAACGCAGGCTTTTGTAGAAAGTAGAAACTTTTAAAAAGTATGTTCCGTTTTAGATATAGTATGCTCCTGCAACTGGAGGACAGGAAAAATGGAGATCTGATAACGTCAGAGAATTCTGTTTTTAATAATGATGGTGATGTAAGCTAGTTTACATAGGTTTTGCAAGTTTATATGCACGAGCCACCTTCCCATTATTTCTATTATGTTGCTTACCCTCATTATAAGCTTTCCATTACTTAAAATAGACAGACACGCAGGAAAATAAGTTCGGTTGGGGAAATGCAAACCTTAAACAAGATTTTCATCAAGTGTAACACAATAATGATGATATCTATATTATCTGTCATTGTTCTTTGATTCTCATCAGTAAAGCGTGGAAGCATGTGGTATCGTATAACAAGTTCATTGATTTGAATAGCATGTAGGTAAAGTATACGTACTCCTATGCATACTAGCAAGTACCATCGGGGAAACAGAGGAAGCACGGCTACAGTTCCACCATTATAGCCAACATTCAACCAACAAACCAACCCACTCCCGATATAGAAAAGAGCACTCAACCATGATAATTGAAAGATGTACTTATGAGATCATCTTGGTCTATGAATGTCAAAGGATTTATTGCAACCAAGTGTACTATCATCACCGCTCCGTGACGTTTAGTACTTATAACTTACGAGTTGTTGCTGAATACACACTCACATTACTCGGAGCGGCGATGACAAATTTTCAAGGATTTTCGACTTTCCAATCACTCGCTTGCTCAGCCAAATCGCCTTTATGAGTTTGTTTCCATTGCTTTTGCTAGGGATTTTATTATGCATAAATCAGCCTTGCTTTCGGGAGTACACACTAACTATAATGATTATAAAGCCCTGGCTCAGTCAAAATTATTATTAAATTATTATTGGATTTCTCAGTAACAAGCGAATTCACTTTGCTTCTGTAAGGTAATTGTCTATAAATACCATTGTGCTTGCTTCACATCATCTAAAATGAAGTTTGTTGGCTACTATGAATCTATGAGTATTCCGTATGAAAAGATTATCATTGACTTTGCTTGCTTGCCTCACTTCTGCAAAATTAAAGGAAAATTGATTAGCTGCCTTTTCCACTGATCATATAACTAACAGATTATTTCGGCGAAAAGGTTTAGAATGTAAACGACATGTGTGTGTAATCGCTTTGTACAAAACTTCTAATTAATCATCATCAACAAAAATAAAATGTCCATTATAAATATGTACACCAGAACCGCCCTGTCGCACAATGCATATTATTGAGAATTAACCGTTGGACGACATAAAAGAAGAATGACATGTACATGGCCGTTAACTGGCGAATTTTGGTGGAAGATATCAGATTCTGCCTCGCCCCATAATGTGATCAATTACTTTTAAAAATTGAATGGCTTAAATCCGCTAGTATTTCGGATTTAATTAGTATTCTGAAATATTTGTCATGTATTTTACGTTAAATTAGATTTTGGTAGCTAGAAAAAGCTCATGTAGCTGTAGACATAGTTTTAACAGTAACCATTTTTATATGAACAACTTGGCTGGACAATTTATGCATTACAATTTCTTCCAAAAACTCCCACTCATGTCGCGTTCCATTCTACAACCGTTGCCCGCCTACTTCCAACCATGTACATATTTTCCAATAACCCAAAAAGTGTTTAGAGAAATATGCGAATGTAAGCGAACGAGAGAGAAAAAGATGGGGAAGAGAGTTTGATGGGAGTGGAATGCGAATCTATAAACAACAGGCATGCCGAACAAAAAAGGGGATGGAGGCTGTGTCGGACTGTGTTCTGCCTATTCTGGTTTTCTCTTACAGCAGCAGAAGCAACTCCAAAAATTGTTTAGTAATGTAGTCGATCTACGTTAAACTTTTGGATGAGTGACTTTAGCCGTAAGCCCTTCGTTGGAAAATGAGACGACCATTACAAAAATGCATACATCCTCCTCACTCGACTAGTGGTACACGCGCGCATTTTTAGAGGGGATTCAATAAATACAATAGTAGACTTAAGCGCTCAGATGACTTTTGTCTCTACTAAAGCCATAACAAACTATATACAGAACTAGTATATAGATTCTGTATTTGCGACTATTCTCCCTGGATTGCTTTTGGCAAAAATATCCGGTGTACTTTTAGGATAAAAAGCGTATTGGAAAATCGAAACCGGAGCAAACGAAAGCAGTGGTATGTATGTACATACATTAATGCGCTCAGAAAGATCAGAATATTTCTCATTCTCTCTTTGATTCATACAATATTCTTAGATTCAGTTCGGTTCAGAAGATGTACAGAAAGAGTAAGAACCTTTTCCTTCTTCGTTTCTCTCTTTCGACGAAGGAATGCAAATGTAATATTGAATGTCAGGTTGAATTGATGGGACATGGCATCTCAAGCATTACCATCCAAAACCTTCCATGTACCCATGCAATGTCAGAATTTTACTGGATAGTACACATACACACATATCATGCCTCTCCACGTACTATACTATAAGTGTTCATGGTTTTATTTTTGCAATGGGACACTCACCAGAACCAGAACAAGATCCAATGATATGTATGGAGGAAGAAGAGGAGAAAATAGAAAGAGAAGAAATGGATCGAAAAAATTTAAGGCAATTTCACCAACTGTCTTTTAACTTGATGATTGGAGAATTATTGAATTCGCATGGGGCGGTATTGCAAAGAAATAAAATGAAAGACATTGGTATTAAGGGAATATATATGCTACACCGCGGATGATGTTGATGATGATGCCGACTATCTCAAAAGAGAGCATAGGTAGCGTTGTGTTTTATACCAGAAGTGAGAGTCAACAATAGCAAGGGACAGACTTAATAGATTTATACATAGTCCCGTGTGTACTAAAATATGAAGTGTACTAGAGAAACAACTACTACATACTCCGTTTTTCTTATTCTTCTCCACAGACTGGAAAGCAGCATGGCAAGAAGAAAGAGAGAGATCGAAGGGGATTCATGTAAGCATGCTCTGCTTGATTCGTTCCGCTTTCTTCCTGACTGACAAGACTTCTTCAACCTACTTTTGAGAAGAATGGAACGGAAGTCGGATCGTTAGGAGAAAGACGACGGAGTGGAGGGAGGCATCACATCTCATCATATTATACTTTTATATACTGTGCTAGTGGCACAGAAGCAGCAGCAGTTTCTCCGCTGTCAAAAGATGAAAACTAGGATATATGTCCAATCCATAATATTCTCAAGATAAATTGTAGACAAAAGTGGATCAGATGTGGATAGGACAGTCTAAAATCGCTCGACTCTGCACACTAGAGTGACTGACTAAATCGGATGAAACTTTTGGAACATTATTTTCCTCCTACAAGCACACTGTGGTATGTACACCACGCATGTAATGTTTTTCCCGTCCCTACTAGCAGTACCTTGTATATACATACCAATACATATGTATGCTACTAGAAAGCACTTTAAATGTTTATAATGATAAATTGCATAGTAGAAACAATTTGAACAGAAAAAGTTGTCAGCAAAGGAACACCTATCTATTCAAAAAAAGTAAACTATCGTCTATGTAAATAATATAGAAAGCATGACAATATTATTGCTCATATCATGTCATTTCAATGAAGGCAAAGGCAATAAGAATAAGAAAAATAGCGACACATCGTTTCATATACGCCAACCCAGTCACAGTGCGGGTAAGTTCATGCGTCTGTGAAAATGTACCGTGAAGGAAGAATAACTTTCCATAAATTCAAATATCAGCTTAGTAAAACCATCAAAGAAAGGAAAAACTGGAACGAACATGTATTTATGTAGGGCATTGATATATTATGAGCTCCTGCAGCATATACCGTGTTTAAAATATTTGGGTACTTTCCCGGTGTTTTGTGTGGCCATGTTTTGCATGTTTCGTAGTAAATCTCTCTATCGTGCATTGCACTCTCTGCACGTAAGTACCGTGTATGAATATATACAGTAAATGTTGATACACAACCCAAAAAGTTTGGTATGTGACAACAAGAAGAGAAAATAAAAAACGAGTTGGGATTGGGATGTTGCTACTGCTGCGGATGATGGAGAAACATAACCAAAGAAGGAAGCCACTTGAAATGGCAGTTGAAATGTACCCGTTATTGTAATACTTGAAGAATTATGTAATGTTACATACCACAAGGAACACACTTGGGTTGATGTTTCTGGTAGTAAAAACACATCGCGTAGACTTATTACATACGCGGACGCGGTAAAAGGGGAAAGTTATATATGATATAAAAGTGTGTACGAATATGCCAGAGTGGAGAAAGGACATATAGGTTAAATCATGTATGTATCTATAATAGATAACTACCGGAGGAATTTTATGTATCTCGTCACGAATATATCCCGTTCTTTAGAAGTGAACGTTTTTCAGCGGCATACTTTTGTGTTCTATTTGACGCAATATTATTACTTACAATCCTCTACTAGCAGATCTATAATAGCGGTAGCGGAAAAGTGAACCTATGGTGTGAAAAGTAAAAAAAAGTGTCAACTTGAAAATGTTCCCTCCTTTCCTTCCACTTTCCTCGTCAAAGTGTCAATTTTCAAGTGAACGAACTCTAAATAAAAGAATCTAAATTTATAATTCTTCTCCTGCTGCTCCTGTCTCTTTTTTCACTCTTCGTCTCACAAATGACGTTGGCTCAGGGAAAATAAAGAGAGGATGACTGAAGCTAAAGAAAAAGAGAAGCGGATAAACTAGAAGCAACCACATAGTGCCACCAACAGCAAGTTTGCCACCCTGAAGAAAATAAGACGACTTCCTTTTGAAAATACTTTAGTATTTATTTATTTCTTAGCCGCACTCTCCCCGCCAGTTGTTGGGAAAATTTTCTTGGTACTATGAGAGAATCTATTCACATATAGCTATAAATTCACGTACAGCTCCTAAATAGAAAGAGTATCAGAAGCACATTAATATTTGAGAAATTAGATGCAGAAACTATAAACTAACATATATCAGAAATTTTAATACGTTCCATATTATTGTCAAATTAGTTCAATGCGTTGTAAAATAATAAGAAAGATGTGTCTGTATTTTCTGAAAATGTATAAATTTTTCCTTCTGCAATTGACAACTGTGAGTTTACAACTAGTCAGTTAACTTTGTACTTTTTACTAACGTACCATTACTGTTGTATTGACATTTCTGATTTTGTGTTGAAATTCAAATGTTTTGTTAGTGTCCCAGATAAAGGTATTTAAGATGTCTTTTATACCTGTGCACGAATAAGCTCCGGTTTATTTACTTAAATAAAACTAAAAGGGTGGTAGTAAACAGTATAGAAAGATGTATAAGTCTACAACAAGAATATTTCGTTGGATAGGATATTGCAGTAAAACGAAAATCTTTACTGATTCTCTTTTTACTCATTTCTTATGAGTTTTCAGTCTACTTTCCCTTTCTTTCTCTTTCCCTGTCTGCCATTGCCATGCACATTACTTACTTTATTGTATTCTTCCTTTGTTTGATTATTGAGAGATTCCTGGAACATCGTTTTTCACAAACGCGCTTTGTGTATGTATGTTATGTTTGTGCGAAAAAACATCATATTTTATACGGGGAACCGTAATAATATCAATGTGATATGATATGTCTTTTTCTAGAAAAGTGCTCATGGAAGGAAAAGTCTTGTAATAAAAATGGTTTTTATATACTCACTTCATCTTAAGTACGTAGATGCATTACCATATTACCCTTTGTCTGCCTGCACATTACTATCTTTATACGCTCTAAAATCAGTCCTAAATCTGTACATTGCTACTACTCATACACATAAAGGAAACTGTTCTGTTCAGACTCTAAAAATTCTTCCCATAAAGCTTCGTTTTCGACTCTGATGGCAAATCTTGATTTTTACAACCACCCTGCTGATGCTCTACCCTACTTCCCATATCTTTTGAGGAGAAAACCAAAGGAAAGTCGTAGGTATACAGCAACTGTCAAGTAAATGGAACACGAATCCAACGACAGGAAGGAAAAAGGACTTTCTTCCTTGAACAGCCTATTTATGTGATCGTAAACGTACAATATACCATTGCAGACATTGGTTTGAAGCAAAGGTGTGCTTTTACATGATGAATCATTCTTTGGCTTTTACAATTCCAATAAGTTACTTCATTCCAATATTAGCGCCACCTTAATTCTCAAAAAATAGTTACCCCAATTCCTTCCGTACGATAGCCACCCCAAATCCTAAATTAAGGGTTTATAGAATTGGTGTGGGACTACTGAGCTCGCCGGGAGGGAGCTCTAACCCCCCCCCCACTGGGGGTTTCAGGACAACGACTTAAGGGTCTCATGTTGCCTGTGATAGCAAAATATCCTATATTTTATTGAATCCCCGCCCGTTGAATGCTAATATTATTGAATAATTACACCTTTATATGTAAACCTTTCGCCTTTAGTTGTAATTTTAAAGTACAATAATTAATATTATAATAATACAAATTATAGTATTGACCATGAACATATTAAAGCTAATGCGTAAATCTAGGATTAAAATTACGTGTTTCCCGAAATTCCTCTTGAAACATATGTATGCTCATGGGAGTTAGGGGGGGTCATTTTGAATAATATTGCTATCAGAATTTCAACCGTCAATACCTCCTGATACATTACAACAATTTAAACAGTTGCTGAAGGTTGGCCTGTAAACTTAATGAAAATATTTACTTGTGACGTGAGTGTTCTATAGTGAACACACATCCTGCGTGCATTGAAGGCTTGCCTGTTACACTTTCACAGAGACGATGAATATATATACTTTCATAGTAAGGCATTACATACCTAATATCCATTTTGAGATGCATAATATATACCTCTCATCTCATTCCAACTACAAAACTATATAGAAACATTTCTTTTCTGTCTTCACACTCAAATATATACTTTTTATTGGAGACTTACATTGCGGAATGCAGAGTAACTTTTTTAAAGGAATTTTTATTTAACGTACTAACATCAATTCTATTTGATGCCTGTACTCCGTACTGTACAATAGGAAGTACCTCTTTCGCTCTTTGACTACTAAAGTAAAGGTGATTTTGAAAATAAAATGTCGAAATTCTTTCGTATGTTTATATTTTTGAAATGTTTTGGTACTTCTTTTGCTTCCAAGTTCCAGTATTTCCTGGTTTAAGTACATCAGTATGAATTTTAGCAGTCCTCGTTTTTGTGCACAAAATATTGTCTAAATTTTTCCTACGTATCTAAAAGAAACAGAGAAACCATTTATGGCTTTTACAATTTATGAGCTTACTTTAGTATGTCTGTCCGTCTGTCTTTCATGAACATTTACCGGGTTTTATAAATCAATTGACTGAGTTGGCATATATGTTCCTTAAAAGACCATATTGATTCTATGTTTGATTAATTATCTACCATAGTAAAGGGGGCATGTTTCATGAAGACAATAAGTCATAGTATACTAGTGTAATGACAAGACCAGCAATATCCAACAATTATTTTGAGTTACACAATATGTGGTTTGGAAAATATCTCAGAAGTAAACAAAATAAATTAAAGCTAATTTCTCGGTAATACTGTGCACTTTATAACATAACATACAGCTACACCATTTTGCCGTGATTTTATCTAGATGAACCTCGTTATACATTTGATGTCAAATGCAAGATGAGAAACTATAGGTAGTTGTAAAAATATGTCTTTCTTGTGATACGTAATATGAAATCGTAAGTGTTTGAATGAAAAAAGGTCATTCGTTACCCAACTTTTTCGATTTTCCCGTTGACTATGGATCATCGTGAGACATTAATTTTATCCGATCATGCAGTGGAAACCATTCGACTCCTCCAAACAAGTAAATACCACTTAAAATTGTCAATAAAGGGTATTATATAATAGTGTGGGGACAACTGGTAAACTGTGGGTGAGGTTTCTGGGTACAAAATCATCAAAACTGAAGTCAAAACACATTAATGTTATCATAAGTGTAGGAGTACATGCGTACATAAATTCAACATCAATACTCTGTGCCCTATGCCATTTAAAAAAATAAGTAACGAATAATGCAGGGTAGAGAAAGGTAACAGTTTGGATTAAAGAAACCTGGTTTTGAAATTCAAACTATTTCGCAGAGGGTGGGCGTGGATAAAAATATTTTCTATAATTTCAATCCAAATATATCAGTAATAATATATTTTCACCGTATTATATAAAACGCTTCAGACTTGCTCTATTT
>JAHZMV010005349.1:0-11375 GCA_027743765.1 Coecobrya sp. COE2 | reverse complement strand
TGGATTTCCTGCTAACCTACCCACTTGTATTTTGTCTTGAAGTCTGCAATAAAGAAATATCTATCTATCTATCTATCTAATAACAAAACTGCAGCGTTGATAATTCCAAAATTTTGACGAGGGCTCTCAATTCCCAAGTAAATTGCGAGATAAGCTCCTTTTTAAAAATCTCCCTGCGAAATAACCCACTTACGAAAAAAGCCCCTTAACAAACGGAAAATGCCTTAAGGTTAAGTTGTTTTGATATCCTAGATGCAATTGAAATATATGATGATGATGTCGTGGAATGATAATTTTGTCTGCGTATGAATGCATGTTTATATAATTTTGCTTTTACTTTCCCAAGGTAGTCAGTAGTAATTCCTAATTATCGATTACATAGACACAATTTTACCCAGAGAGGTTATTCCTTTGACACCGTCAAACATGTATTTGGAAACCTTATTACTAACTAACTCAAGTGGTTGATCCACAAAAAGAGTTATTCTAAAACTATTTTGAGCAATGTAATGAAAACAGGTGTATAATTTTAACAAGTAGTGGTGGGTATGTGTCAAAGTATGGATTTGTATCTCTTTTCTTTTGTCTTGGTTAAAGCCGTATTCATAAAAATTATTGTAAAAGGTATTTTGTATAAAAATATCTTTAACGAACCCCAAGTAAAAAATAAATAAAGAATATTTCTCTTCCAGACCAACAAGGGAGGAATATATAAAGGAATTAAAACGGTTAATGCGATGTAATATTGAAAATATATATAACCATAGAAGCTTAATTATTCATATTTATATATCCAATCAATACACGTGTAATCATTCGGTCGATACTACCTGTGGGTCCCCACAAGATTTATGACGGCATTCGAATTATTGATACGAAAATCTTACAAGTCAGTATGGGTACGTTTAGAATAAATGGTTGAACATCAACACCCTTGTGATCCTAAAACAATTTAAATCATTAATACCTCTACGGTGTATTACTAATGAACTTACCTATCTTGTTACAGAAACTATTGCACAGAATTGTATGAGCATCCTACTGTCGTACCTTTAAGTTTAAGTACATAGTTTTAATCGCTTGGTATTAAGTATCCGTACTATATGAATGATACGCATGATTTATCCTAATAAATTTATACGCTTATTATTTGCAGTTTTATTCAATAAGAAAAATGGCATCAAATGTTCGCAAAACAATTAACCAATAATATTCTCCTAAAAGATCTTGTCCAAGAAACAAAAACACACAATACTTCATTCGAATTGGTGCAGTTGCTCGTATCACCAACAAATCGATTTTTCGTGGTCTTATCTTCCTTCTCACGTACAAGAATTCAGCTCTAAGTCTAAATATAATGACAGCCTTTGCGGCCAATTTCAATACCGAGCAAACTAACGGTAGAAAGCACACGTGTGCCAAAACTAAGCACATAACGATATTTAAATGTGAAAAATAGATCACAAATGATACCTGCTCAATACTTCGTCTTATGCATACCCAGCAAGTAATAACTAACGACCAGAATCCCATTGTCATCACAATATATAATCCACCGTGAATAAATGTTTCAGCTTTTCTAATAAGTAATGTAATGCATTTGTAGTAGAAAAGAAATCGAACTGTCACTCGAACTTTGACCAACATTATCTTTAGAACATTGTGTATCCTAACCATGCAAACGAGTGCCCAAAGAGTCATAAAAAGGAGAAATCTGGCGGATTCTGTCCCGGGAATGTAAATAACGAAAAAGCGTATTGCTAATGCGATCCAAATCAGTGTTGAACTCCTGTATATTGGGTCCGGCAATATGCCTTCGAGGAGATAATATACACCATCGTAATATGACCAAATTCCACCAATCGAAAAAACAAAAGGTGCGGCAGATATTATGAGTACAACGAAACAATACACGGCTTTGGGGATTTTGATTGGATTGAAATTCCACCTGGATCGTTGATGTTTAGATTCTGAAATTTAAAATCAATCTACTATAGAACATATTTTGGTTTTTGTCCTTACATTCAAATTTGTTGATGCGCTAACTTTATCAATTAAATCTACCAGGATCACCAATTCGTTCAATGCAAAAATATTAGCATCACTGTCCTGGAAAAATAAAGCAGCTGTTCCAGTTGAAGTGACATATAGAGCCCATATCATGACCACCACTTCAACATTGCTAATTTCAAAGTTTTGACGGGGGCTCACGATTCCAAAGTAAATTGCAATTCCAATGCATGTCCAACCGTATGGGAAACTTAACAGTAGTATGATTGATAAAGGTATCCATGATCCAGCTGTTTTATTTTACATCAATTTTGATGTTGAGTAATTAACCTTTAATGGGAAAGGCCACAAGAAAAATGTAAAGAATGAGATAATCCGGAATGCATGTTTCTCGACTTGAGTTAACGCCATTGTCTGTATTGAGGACAACACACAGTAGGAAAATTGATTATTGTGGCCGTTTTCTTTTTAAACGTTGATTGGGTTAGAAAGCAGTGGATTTAGCTGACGTGTATATTTTTAAAAGCGTCTTCGTAAGTATGAATAAACAGAATTCACTTTAACTGTTACTAAAAGGGTTTGAAAATATAAAATTCTATATGGTAGACATAAACGGAGCTAATCCGCTTCTCCAGCAACTTGAATTTATAAAAGAAATATAAATGTTTTAAATTAATACGTATTTCCAATAAATTCATAGGATATGATATACCGATAAATTACAACCAGGATTTTTGAAATATCATTTAAGACTGATAAAAGTCAAATCAATATTTGAATAACTTAACTATTTTACCAGCTATTTTGCGAAAGGGTAAACGCCTACAAACTGAAAGCGGAGAATAATATCGCATATTGATTGTACTTTGTTAGGTTTTAAGTATATTTCTTGACTTGGAAGCAGAACGGACAAGGATTTTCCTTTTTCAGTTTTTACAATTGGGTCTGTTTCTAGCATTTTTATAACAGATCCACGAGAGAATCAGTACTTTATTCTATATCGATTAATTATTTTTTACAATGGACCGCAATACGAAACCAAATGGTAACACCTTTGAAAACGAAATTTATGCTCCAGCTCTGTTGTTGTCTACTGATTATAACGCTATGTAGTTTACCTTTATTGTGAGTGTTCCCAAGAACGAGATAATACGTAACTCTTATTCGATTTGACTTAATTCGCAATACCTGCGCATAATACAAAATTAGTGAACTTGTTTTTTTTTGTTAAGATATCTATTCACCAATCATTTTATTTGCGAATATATGGGATAATATATGGGATGTTCGTGTAGGATAAGCTGTTGACGTGTATTGTATTTGCTGGAACTGCTGCTTGCGACATAACAGAGAGAATTCTATTTGAAGACTGAGTTTAGTATGGCTACATGCAAATATGTTCTATCGTATAAAATAATCTTATATACATAAGTCCAACAGAGCTAATCCGGTTGTCCAGCAGTTTGGCTTCATAAAAATTATTTCTACCCTTATACATATTTCGTTTAAAAATGTATAAATTTTTTTGGCATTTAAAGCCAATATTATATGAAAATCGTGGTAATATTTGAGTCACCATAAATAAAAAATCTGGATATGAAATTTTTTAAAGCTATTTTATTAAAATATTCTAATAAAATATCTATTTAATTTTTTGCTGCGAATTAAACGCCAGCCAAAGGAATAGAAAAATAATATTTTATTTCTATTTTTCCTCTTTTGAAATTTTTATTCTTTAATATTCTGTTAAAAGAGGCTTGACTCGATCACTGTTGAACAATTCATTCAGATAATTATTGTCAACGATTATTAACCAATCCGTGGTGCACATCGAATAAGCAAAATAGTTTACAATTGAAAACGGAATTCATGATCCAGGTATTGTATTGTCTATCAATTCTAAGGCTAAGTAGTTTACTTTTATTACGGTAGTTAAATGAACCTCAAGAACTATATAATATTTTATGACTGTTATTCAATTTGACTTAATGACAGGATCTTTATTTATCGATAAAATACAAGCTGAACAATTGGCGTCTCTGGGTGAGTTTTATTCAAATAGAAGATTCGCTTCAAGCGAGATATAAAACCAACGTTTACATTTTGTCACATCTGCTCATGCTTGCTGGGCTTTAACAGAGATAACTTAATTAGAAGGTCAAGGTTTAGTGAAATGTCTTGCAAATATATGCTAATTAAAATCAATTCAACATAAAATAAAATAAGTTTACATAAAAGACGATAGCAGCATTTACTACGAACCGATCATGTCATGTAAAAGAATGTCAATATTTCTACAACTAGTTGGATCAATACCAGCAGAGAAGCAATGTTAAACTAAACAAATACTAGTTCATCACACGGATGCCAGAAAGAACAAAATGTGATTATTGTTGATCAACATCAGCATAACCTTCACTTTGAAAATTGTACCCTATCTATCGACAGTTACCATGGACTGGAAAGTTTCTTTTCGGATTGACTCTGCAGAAATTAACGTCCGCTTGACTATTTTAAGATTCAAATGATTTAAAGTTTTGTTTCAGAATAGATTGTAAATTAAGATGATAACTATTGGTAGTTTTGTATAAAACCTAATTCTGATGGTATGAGCGATTGATTCATAGCAGACCAATTGCTAGGGATAATACTGAGATCACGTTTGTAATTAAGTAAACCCATTTTAGTTTTCCAGGTTTTACTTCAAATCTACCATTATTTATCAGAAGTATATATTGAAAACCATTAGATAAATTACTCCACCTGAACACAGTTAAATATATAGTTAGCTGGTAATCGAAAGAAAATGTATGCTACGAAATAAATGTAAAAGCAAATGTTCGATTACCCTGTCTGCTTTGTCATAATCCCCGTGTTTTAGGTAGATTACATGCTTGTTTGAATAACTTTGAGTTGATTACAATATTAATGGTTTCACTACAAATTAGATATTAATCCATTTGATTAGCACAAGCTTATAATACATAACTTGTTTTTCTCATACCATCAGCAAACAAATTACATGACATCTACTACCCAGGATAACCCAGCATATATGGATGGGTTGGAAAAATATAATTAATTAAATAAGAAGTGTTCATAACGCTATTATACAGTTCATAAAATACATTGCTTTAGCAGCCATACAAATTTGCAAAGTCGAGAAAATCTGGACTTATTACAATTTCATATCTATTGTCCTGCTGGTTACATATTCAAATTTCTTGAATACTATCGGCTTTAGTAAAAGTTCCGTCACAACCAATGTATATACTTTAACTCAAACCGCGATAGGATCTATTATTTATTACGACAGTGCAGTAGCAACTTTAGTTATCAATTCGAAAACTAAGCAAATTTCTTTTTACATTAAACAGTGCGACAGAAAAGAACGGTGGTAAACAAATTCCAAATCTTCTTATTACTATGGTTACCGGAACTTAATTGAAAGAAAATATAAAGAAACCACGATAGTTGAACACAATTATTTCAAACCTTGGATCCAACGAGGCAGCAATGCACAAGCAAATATTTAGATAGATTTATTTATTGTCCACTACCAACTTAATACGAAGGGGTATTATTCACATTCCGCACGATGTTTTGTGATTTCAAGACTTATTTAATTATTGAGTCGGTTTTATTGAGAGAAGTACTTATATCTTTCAATTTTGTTAAAATGAATTATCAAGCCAATTCAAAACTAATTAGTAGCTTAACTTTGTTTACAATTTTTATCAAAGCTTGAGCTATGCTGCATTCAGAATTTCGACATGTTACATTTAATCACCCTAGTGCAACTGCCGGTGTGCACAACTTTCTAAAAACAATTCAGCGAATTCACACCAGTTATCCTTATGATAAGGTTCCTCAACGAGTTGAAAATCTGAATGAAATAATTAAGAAAATAAGTAGAAGTGTAAATCCATTTATGGTTTTAACTATATTCCAGAACGTTGACGTCAAGGAAACAGAGTTACCTGTTCTTATACGACGACCTACACCAATTATCGAAAATGAAGGCGCTATATATCCCCCCATCTTCTGGATTTATAAATCTTCATGCTCACCAAACAAATCCTGTACAATTAAGGATCTACAGTGCCCCCCTTCTAAATTTCTTACCAGTGATCGACGATTGGCCTATGTTCCAAGAGAATTTTGCTTTCGGTTGAATTTTTTCAAAATCTCCTCATTTACAAAACCGTGGAGAAGTCAAATCAATATTGGACTATTTTTACCAAACTTCCTCCTGGAAAGAAAAGAAACATGGCATACCAGAATATTCAGACATGAAGTTGAAGGCATCTTTAATAGGAAAGACTTCTTCGTTCAGGCATCCGCAATAAGTTTTAACATTTTAGTTTCAAGTGATGCTCAGCCAAAATACACAGCAAAATCATTGTTTGTATGGATGAAGAGAACCTTAGAAATCAACGATTATAACATACATTATGATTTGTACGGCTCTCCACTCAACCACGATATCGTTCTTCATATTCCAGTATCATTGAAGTCGGGCTTGATCACGCACGTTGAAATACAGAGGCCTTGCGCTTGTGATGGTCACATTGAAAGTCACGTGATAAGTTTTACAAGATTTCTCCAAACAAATATTCCTTACAATACACAGTCCTTATATAACTCATATCCTTGGATGGGGTTTTGGGTGAAGGCGCAAACCAAAAAGTTTAATAATGAGGCATACACGTCCTTAAAATCCTGTGTTTTGAGTAAACACGATCGCCACTTTCCTCACTTTAAATTTAAAGAGGCGAAGGATAGATACTTTGTAGCCATCGCAGACATTATTTTAACCGTAATGAATAATTATACTTATCTCTTATCGAATGGAATTGCTTGTGAGAACGGCAGGCAAATATCAGTGCATCCCTTTCCGTTAGATTACCGTGATATTCAAAATGTGCAGGATTTGTATTTAAAATGGGAAGCAAACTTTGTTCCGACCGCAGCGGGAAGATTGAACCACCATCTTGTGGTCGCAAATAACATTCAGAAATTAAGATTTGTCACTTGTGGACAGCGCGGTTCACCACCATTTCCGTTTCAGGAGTTGGTGAATGTCTTTGACGTGTTCATTTGGTTGTTCATAGGAGTATGTATTCCAATATTGACCTTTGCACTTATAACATCACTTCGAAGCCTAAACGGCGACATATCCCCAGGATGGTCCAATCTCAAGTTCGACGAACGAATTTTATCATTTTTTAAGGTTCTGTTGGAGCAAGGAGATCCTTTCCCAGTGTCTATCGTAAACTGTTCTCAAATGCGTTGGTTATTGGCAGGATTTTTGCTTAGTGGATTAGTGCTAAGTAACGCTTACAAAAACAATAACGTCTACAATATGATAAAGAACAGAAAACCGCTCTTGTATGAAACATTTGAGGATATGAGAAACGACAATTTTACATTGTACAGTAGAATTACATTTTTTAAAATACATTTTGATACTGGCAGATACAACAGATCATTGTCCACATATTTTCCCATGAGGATTTTAAACGGTGTGGTGGAGTCTCGATTCAAAAATTTAGAAGCAAGAACCGAAATCTATCAAGTTCTTTATACCTTCCGTAGAAGCCTTCCCACTACATCTGAGAAAAGTATATTTGGAAATCTTAGTGACTTACCTACGGCACACCCAAATGTCAAAATACAGATGACAGATTTCATTAACGCATTACTGCCGCTTTTACAAATTGATTTCATAACACTCCGCATGTTGAAATCGCTTGAAAAGCTACTAACACAAATATTTTGGAAAGCAGAACCTAGTTGGTACTTGAGAGATATTTTGACATGTGATAAAACTGCTGTTCTTCTGCCGGAGGGACAGTGCGTTTCGTTGGCACGACAAGCTGTATCATTGGGAAAGAAGTTTGTTTCCATAGGAACGGAAGTCTACGGTAATACTAGTATCGCTTTGGATGTAACGCAGTATGCTTCTCCTCAAATAATAAGTAGGATCGGACGCCTTCAAGATTCCGGAATTACTAACTGGCTACCGATTGTGGCAAGCAGTAAGGAATTCTTATGGCAACAAGAAAATGCAGAACCACAGAGTGCATCCCTATCGGGAAATATATTTGTAATATTTGTGCTCTTGATAATAGGATACTTACTTGCTGCATTAAAATGTATAGTCGAATGTAGAATAGCAGTTAGGAATATAGTTAAGACAATGCTTATAGGAATTATGTGGAACGGATTGCGATTATTTTATTATTATTTGAGAATGGTAAACTTTTGCTTACGTATAACGTCATCCCATATATAAATAATTTCTCCAATGTGAATACTATCTCGAAAAATAAATTTGCGCTATTAAACTTTCTCCATAGCTATAGTAAATCGTACCTAACCAGTTACCTGCAGTGTTTTGGTACTAGATTTTTAACATCTTAAGAAAATATAGTTAACCATCGACGTCCAATGGTGAAGATGTAATGTGGCTCAATTTAAAAGGAGAGACTAACGATAAGATTAATTAATTTGTTATAATTTCATAAAGCCTTCGGCTATGTTGGTGAAACTTTGCATATATGTAAATGTATCATTAGAGTTTACATATTGCCATTGTTTGAATACTTGCTAGAGTATAGTCATATGGCTCTAAAAATGCAATGATCATTAGCTAATTCAAAAATTTTAATTTTAATATGTTTAGATTATAATTACATTAAATTTGGAAAACGATGATAGTAGGGATAAAATATTTTAATAAGTGAACAACAGTCAGGGATAAAACCAATGAGATGCTGTAATTGAGACATTACACTAGCATTCCAATTTTCATTTTTTACATACCATAATGTATTTGTTGTATGGATTCAACAGAAATGATTAGATAAATTACTCCGCGTAGGAGAGTTAAATATTAAATTAGCTGCGTCGAAAGCAAATGTATTGCACTAGAAATATATACTGGTTACTTGGTTACCCTTTCTGCTTTGTTATAACATTCCAGATGGACGGGGATTTGGATATTGCATTATATGACTACCTGGTTAAATATTAATAAATCCGTTGATAAATATTATACATTAATCCACTTTGTTTGCTCAAGCTTGTAATATGTAACTTGTTTTTTGAAGAAGTAAGTACTGGTGGGATATCATTTCTGTTTTCCTAAAGTTAAAGTAAAGCTGCAGAGCGGCGTTGGAATTTTAGGTAGATTTCAAGCTCACTTGAATAACTGTTTAAAAATTGATGGATCCAATAAAATGATATTAACTCACTTTACTTGCTCAATCTTGTAATACATATAACCTGTTTTTGTCATACCTTACCAAAAGAGATTAATTACATGATATCTCTTATTCAAGACTACCCGTATTTCCTGGATATGTTGGACAATAGTATAATTAATTAGATGAAACGAGTACATAATAATTTTATGAGCTTATAAAGCCTATGTCTTGAGCCACTGTCCAACTTTTTCAAATCCAGAAGAATCCGGATTCATCACATTCCACATCTTCAATCCACCCAGTAAAACAGAGCATTTCCTGAAGAATTGCCGCCTGTACTAATCATAATTTACGGCCACCTTATGAAAACTATCTACACACGATAACCAGTTTCATGTATCAAATATACAGCTATAGCTAAAATATTCCAATATATAGCAACTTCACATAGCAATTAAATAAAATTAAGCTTCTGTATTTCTAATTTATAAAATTCCAATCTCCCCGTAGAGTACATCTGGCAAAGAATTTCACATTTTCACGCTGGAGTCTTTCCAACAAAAATATTCAATCAAAGAAGTAACAAAATTTCGGTTCTGATCGGATATATTTCAAAGTCAAGACCAACTGTGTAAATACATTGATTTTTGTAGATTCTATTACGAGCTTTTAAAATGCATTATCAAGCCCACGTTAAGCAAATTTGTTCCCTATTTTTGTTAACAACTTTAATCCAAACGTCACTTTGCAAAAATCCAAAATTTCGTCATATTACATTTAATCATTCCAATGCTTCTGGCACAAACGTGACCAAAATACTACAGGAGGTGCAGCGTACTCACACAAGTTTTCCTTTTCATCAGGTTCCACGACGAATTGAAAATCTGAATCAAATAATTAAAAAATTAAGCAATGGTATAACTCCATTTATAGTTTTAACCCTGTTCCAAAACGTTGACGTGAAAGAAACTGAATTACCTATTCTTGTACGACGACCTAAACCAGTTATTCATAACGGTTCTGATAATGCCTATCCAAATATTTACTGGATATCCAAATCCTCATGTCTAGTAAACAAATCCTGTGCCATAAGCGACGTACACTGTCCAACTTCTGCATTTCTTACAAGAGTTAGACGAACATCCACTTATCCATCAGAAGTTTGTTTTCGATTGAATTTTTTCAACATGTCAGCATTTACAAAACCATGGAGAGGTCAAATCCATATTGAACTATTTTTACCAAACTTCCTCTTGGAAGGAAAAGAAACATGGCATAACAGAATATTCAGATATGAAGCCGAAGGAATTTTTATAAGAAAAGAATTCTTCGTTCCAGCATCCACAATAGGTTTTAACATTTTAATTTCAAGCGATGCTCAGCCAAAATACACAGCAAAATCATTGTTTGTTTGGATGAAGAAGACTTTAGTAAGGAGCATGGAATACGATCTACAAGGACCTGAACTCAACCACGATATCTTTCTTCATATTCCAGTATCAATGAAAACGGGCTTGATTTCCCATGTTGAAATACAGAAGCCTTGCGCTTGTAAAGATCACATTGAAAGTTACGTGATAAGTTACCCAAGATTTCTACAAACAAATATTGCAAATCTTGTTAAATCCTTATTTATATCATTTCCGTGGACGGGATTTTGGACGAAGGCGCAAAAGAATACTTTGTACATTGACGCAATAAATTCCTTAGTATCTTGCGACTTGAGTCAAGATGGCCGCCACTTTTCTCACTTTAAACTGAAAGCGGCAAAGGATAGATACTTCGTGGCCATTGTTGACATTATTTTGACCGTAATGAACAATTACACTTATCTCTTATATAATGGAGCAGCTTGTGTGAACGGCAGAAAAATATCAGTGCATCCGTTGCAGTCCCACGATCGTGTGTTTCATGATCTTCCAGATTTGCATTTAAAATGGGAAGCCAGCTTTCTGCCTACTACAACAGGAAGAATACATCACCTCATGGTTCCAAATATCCATAACAGATTAAGATTTGTTACTTGTGGTCATCGTGGTTCAAAGCCACTTCTATTCCAGGAGATAACTAACCCATTTGACGTTTTTGTTTGGCTATTAATTGGAATTAGTATTTTAATATTTACCATAGCTCTTGTAGCATCGCGAAGAAGTT
>JAHZMV010005348.1:0-12190 GCA_027743765.1 Coecobrya sp. COE2 | reverse complement strand
GGTGGATATACTTTGTATTGATTTTGGAGTGACCGAAACATACATAGGTACTTTTCCCTTAAGTAGGTACACTTTCCATAGGCCATCATTATTAATAAGGAGAACAATGAAGAGATAATCTCGGGCGGCATTTGAGACACTCGGTATCGTGGAATGGGCCCATGAATTTGCTAACATAATTTTTTATTGGAAAAGAAAAACCCAAAATAATTTAAACCAAAACAGTTTTTTTTTTCAATTTGCACACTGTCGGTTTAGAAATCAATCAATTTCTGGGACATGTAATTAAGGCAGGTATCGAGAATTTATTGAAACTTTAGTTACTATTATTCTGACACCCAGTTTTAAGTCGGTGAAATGATGCACAGTAAGAATTTTATTTTAAAGAACCATTTGAATTATACACGAGAAAAAATATCTAAATTTCCAAACTGCGCTAGAACTCAGGTAGAGTCTGAGTGTTAGAATGCCTTTGGATTTTATTTGGATCAATATATCGATTTAGTCGATCCTAATAAAAAGATTATATAATTTTCCATCAAGTCTATTTGAGAAAATCGATAAATCTTATTAAACTGATTAAAAATCCATGATAGCTGTGGATCGTGATATAACCCACGGTGTCCAACACTATACTGTCTTTTGTTTTCGTTGTTCTCTGGCAACTGATCATATGGATTTTGTTTCTTCAGTTTTAGATGAGATGTGCTTTTTACTCACTATCGAATCGGAATTTTGTTTTATATGATCAACGAAACTGATAAATTCAGTTTCTTAGTCTTCTACTGGCATATTTTTTTTGTCTAAAATTCAACCTTCTAAAATGTTAATTAGGGATTGTAATTTAAAGACCTTAAAAATTAATTTGGCCTATATATTATTTTTCTCTTTGTAATTGCTTTGTTTATGTATTTCACAGCGAATTTAATATTTACATGTAAGTTTAAAAACTCTCTAGACATCAAGTTAATTAATTTTCGTCTGTGGATCTGGTTTAGGCAGACAAGTCTTGACAGATTGTATAATCGTAGGCTATTACCACAGCATTTTTACACAAGAAGGGTTTCATCAGTCGGTGAGTCTGTCAGTCATCAGTTCATCGGACTGTGTTTTGGTAGTTGGTACTGTTGCAAACGCTTCCCTCGGTTGGGGTCACATGCACTGAAATAATAAATATAGGAGTTATAGTTAACTTGAAGATTGCCCAACATAGTCTTTTTGTGATAACCGTTTTAATTAGTGTTTTAATTTCAAAATAATTTAATTACGGTTTTTTACAAAAAAAGCTCTCATACATCTCCAAAAAGTATTACCTCCATTAGTTATAAAATTATGTTCCTCGCTCAATACTAAAAGCTATTTATATGGCCAGTTACGGTGGATCTCATTCTGTGAGCCGTCAGAAACGAAGTTGTTTCCAATGTCTACAAAATTAACCACAAATATTATTGTGTCAGTAAATATTTACATTGATTGATTGATTTTAAGAATTTCTGATGTAGAATCATCAATGAACGTATATTACATTTGTGATAATTGAAGTCTTTAGCAAAAATATGCATTATTAATTATTTGTCGATTTGAAAACATGTTTTATTCATTAGATTTATTATGTGGATTTATGTTCATTAAATCAGCCAGAAATGTAAATATTGCCTATTTTCATGATCTAACGTTAAATATGGGTTTGGTATTATTGCAGATTTTAATTATTTATAGTTTTCTGGAAACACCATGGTTGTATGTATTTACTCAACATGTTATTCTTATTGCGCAAGACTTTGAAAAATATATTTGAAGTGAGCTTATCGTTTCAATAATTATTAAACTTGACAATGCGTAAACAATTCATTATATGTTATCGCAATCTGTTTTGTTCCATTGATGACAGGTATCGTAAGCAACTTTGAAATTCCACAGTACTCAAAATCGCACCATTTATCATATTGTATTTACTAGATGCTCCATTTATTGACATAAAAAGAAGAAAAGAATACCTAAATCTTTGTTGAATAAAACTTTTACAGATGACATGAAACTGACCTTGACTTTTTGTGAATTATAAACCACAGAATAAATGTCATACCATTTGTTACAATGACAAATTAACAAAACGACACTAGCTGAAAAACATAAAATTCCAAAAAATATGTCTACTTTGAGATTGACAGATCGCCCATTTTAATTATTTACGTTTTCTAGAAATTGAATTAAAATATATACTAATTTACTGCGCTTAAATTCCAAAAAATACAAAATATCTGGAGTAAGTCTTTTTAATATTACGAAACTTTACGTAACGTTAAAATAAACACGCGTACGTAATAAGCACAACAACATCATCTCCATGTAGGATGGAAAATACATGTTATACATATTAATTCTCGTGGTGTAGGTTTGTTCTTGTCAAATCCCCCACGAAATTATCTAAGATCGGTTGTCCAGATGAAAACTAGACATTCGGTGCTGAAGAGTCATCTTTTCTGGCTGGGAGTTGCAGACAGCAATGTCTGCCCATACTGTGGGATGGAAGAAAAATCTAATCTGCACTTGTTAGGAAGGTGCGATGGATTCATCGAATCTAGATGTGACATGATCAAAGGTCAATTCATCAGCGCGGAACATATTAGACAAGCTACTCCAACCGGTCTTATGCACTATATCATAAGTACTGGACGGACGAGATCGCAAGATCAGGCCGTATGGAGAGCTAACAGGCCATAAAATAAACTTTCCATTGTAAAGCTGAATGGGAGATACTGCAAAAATCGAAAATTCGATTAAGCAGCTGGAACATAACCGCCTTTACGGTTTTTTATGTCGCATCTCCTACCCAAGTTACATACATACATGTACATATTATTAATTATTATTTTTAATCTTCAGCAACTTCTCATTTACAAATCCCATTTATAAATAGTTGCGTCTTACTACGCAGCTTTATATTCTGTTCGTGTATCTGTATATACACGGAATAATTATTTTCCCCGCCCTGAAGTTTGTTTTTGAGAAATATTTTGCGGAAAAAGAATCTGAAGTTTCCAGTTTACAACATTCCAGGGATACGATATTTTGACTATGGGAACGATGACTTTGATTCTGTTCTTCGGCATTTTTTATCAGTGACTATGGCAACGGAACCAGGGAATATCGAACAGCCAGGTTCATTTTTTCATTATGGATATCAAGTGAACCTAACTTCCGGTAAAAGTGAACCTTAGCCGCATTTATCGATATGGCTATGGGAGTCTTGTAGTAATATTTATGGATGTATTCTACGGCCACTTTTTTATTTCTGGAGATTTTTATTAAAATTTTAATCTAATAAATTCAAATAATATGTTTCTAGCAAAGTGCTAATACAATATATTATATAATCTATAAGCAATAGATTAAGAAGAGCCACATATTTTTAGCTGACTAAACTACTTTTATTCCATACAATTACGTTACAACTATATATGATATGCAACTTGTTAAACATCTAAAATTTATTAAAATTGTTTTGATTGTGCAAATGTTGGATACAAAACTCACAAATATTTACATATTTTGGGACACTTAAAACGTGGTGAAACGTAACAATATAGTGAGGTCACATAGGATTGATTCATATGTCATGGTAAAATATTAATTCATTTCGGAATAAAATACAAAAGCACTCAAAACATTTGAAAAAACCAACTGATGCATTTTAATAGCTATATTCTTACACGACTAAATTAAAATTGTCCTTCGCTAAAAATACATAGAGTTGTTGCCTAATTTTATTTTTTAGAACATTCATTTTAAAATAATTTTTAATCCGAATCGGCTAAATCAATAAAATTCATATTATCGTGAATGACGCTTAATTCCGGCGATCTAATTGTCACGAAATCTTTCCTTGGCTCCTGGTTCCTAATCCAGGTTTGGAGGTAAACCATAATTACATATACATGTAGTATATTACCAGTAATTATTTCCATCAAAAACACCACAGCATAGATAGTTAGAATTATTGGCACTGCATAAAAGAGAAATTTGACATTTCCATGCAGTGATACCGGTTTGGGTGGATGTGTCTCATATTGTGCGATTACACCTTTATATTTATCCTTTGGATTGATTCTATTCAGCCATACTTTCTGGAAACCACACTCAATCATTGTGAACATTCTCTTAACTATGTAGTCAGAGGATTGAGCAAACCAATTTAGAGAAATCGAATTGTGCAAGTTTTCAAATGGATCTTTACTTATATGCAAACTTGTTTTAATTTTAATGGGAACTTTCATCAGATTTTCGTATAATCTAAACACTTTATCGTACCTATTTAAATAAGCAAGGTTATTACATTTTATTAATTTCTCGACAAAATATTCTTCTCTACTCATGTTTTGAAATTCAAGTGTTGATCTAGGATAAACCAGTAATCGGTTTGTCCGTTGAAACATATCCTCAACGAAAGAGTGTAATAGACCTTTTTTCCCGAGCACTCGCGACCGCATAATCATGTAGTAATCCATTAACATACTTATGTTGGCAAAATTGTTTTGAACTGATTTATTCATGGCGACTCTCATTAGCCAGTATCTTTCTTTTCTTAGGAAATTTGTTGATCATAGCAAAAATTGCCATCTCTTTCATATACTTCCCCAATAGCATTACAAGACGGTCTTTAATTCCGCAGATATTTACCGTTTTGGAATATAAAACGTTTATATTTCCTTGCAATTCCATTAGTAAAATAATACTTTCCGAAGTGTATAATGAGAACTGCATTTTCCTTGAATGTGACAAATAAATTGGCAATATTAGTTTAGTAGGAAGGAAATATGAACTATTTTCTCGTTCAAACATAATGTCAACTGTAAACATGATATTACTACGTCCTAACGCCATGCGCGGAAGAATTGAATATTTCATTACTAGCACAAAATATGTAGGACTTCCCGATGAGACATGCTTAATTCGGAAACGGTTATTAACTTTGTTAGTTAATGACGGAATAAATATATTTTCTAAATACTTGCGTACATAGTCATCTCTAAAAGTCATATTTATATTTTGAAGACGACGAGAGTTAACATTCCAGAAATTACAAAAGAAGGGAATAATGTAAAAATAAGCAATACATCTTTGTCTAAACTTCATGGATGTTCGATATATTTGGAATTTCAATTGACTTGGCTCCTTGAAAAGATTAAACTTCAAAGAATTCGCACAACGAATTATTCCGTTTTTGTTGTATTTGTAATAGTACGTGTTGATTTGAATCGGTATAGATACTGGGGAGAAATCAAATGTATTCGGGTAATGGATCCATTTGGATGTTTTGTTTTCTCGGATTAACACACCAGCAATATTTCGAATAATTTCAATATTGCATTCCTTAAATATTTCCAATCCCTTAGATAAGTCAAGAATTTTATTATTCTGTGAATGTACTAACACCAGGTTTTCTTGGAAAAGAAAAAAGCACAGGACTTTAAACCAAAACATTTTTCAATTTTTACAATTTCAGTTTCGAAATCTATTTTTGATTACAAGTAATTCAGGTGGAGTATCGAGAATTTTTGTGGGAATTTATCGAAACATTTTTTCTAATAATATTCACAATTCCAAAATCTTCAGGAACTCAAGCAAAGTCTGAAACGGTGACTGTCTAGGATCAGTGAGTCAAACCTAAGCTTAGTCGCTCCTAGCAACAATTTTGTTAATTATATTACTTGACAGACTACCTGGATAAATCCATATACATTATTAAACTGATTATAAATTCATCATTCCGGGTGATCATATATGTAATTCACTTCGTCAAATACCTTTTCAACCTGTTGTCCTGTAGCAACTGATCATTTGGATTTTGTTTGTTCACTTTTAGTTAAGATCTGTTTTTGTTTCTTCTTAATATAGAATCAGTATTTTGTTTTATAGAATAAAGAAAACTTTCATAAACCGAATTTTTATACTTTCAACTGCTATATTTTTTTTATCCAGTATCCATCCTTCTAACATGGTAATTAAGGGCTTCTAATTTAAAGGCATTAACAATTTATTCGGCTTGTATATTACTTTTCTACCTTCTAATTACTTTATTCATACTTGTACAAGTAAACCTCGTAATCACAGGTACATACTAACTCGTACAATTTTAATAAATGATTTGCTGTTCATCGATTTTTTCTACCTAATATCCCTTTTTTATGGACGGTTGCAAGCTACTAACTTTTATCTAAGCATTAAGTCCTCTTGTACAACGATAACTTGTTGGAGCGGACCAACAGTGCAATAAATTCCATTTGAAATATCCTTTATCATATCATAATATTTTCCGCAGTTTACCTTTAATTCTCCCGGTGTGGAAGATGACAGAAGGAGATACCAGGCCCAAAATGAATTCACAAAAGTATAACCAATTGGTATTAGCATTTATACAATTGACAAAATACAAACCTTGAAAATATTCAGCTAGTCACAAGAAATCCAAAAATTGTAGAGAATTTTTCGTTGATTCCTTATATTGGAACCTAAATCGAACCCAGTACGGTTAAATGTGTCAATTCGGAAAACATTAGACATTAATTAAGACATAATAAGTATGTGCTGATGATATGTTTTGCATCTCCATTTAACTAAACGTATCATTAAGTGGCGTTCAACTGTTACTATTTAAATGCTGGACCATTAATTTATATAATTAATTAAATAATTTATTTGTTAAATTTTATTCACGATACCAGTAAGATACTTACAGTCACATTATTTGCAAATGCAATACAGTTTAAAGGCGTCAAACTGTCTAGAAAATTTATTGAGCATAATCTTACTTTTATTCAGTTGCACAATTTAAACCCGACGCATCCAGTTGCTTTATGTATATTATATTCTCTTCGGTAGGTTGCCCCATGATTGTGCAAGTCGTTGTAGCATTATTTTACTTGGACTTTCCGCTTTCTCGGCTTAACACACCAACAATATTGTGAATAGAAGTTATTTATTGGGAAAGTATTGTTTGGGCATGCATGAGAAAAAACCTCAAGGTATATATTTTGCCCGTTCAAGTTATATGAATTAATATATAATTTATAGCCAACTTTTATTTGACAGTGCGAAATTGGCAATTGACTAGAACTTAAAAATTTGAATTGAATTTTTTTTACGCAATCTCTTAAAATCATAACAATAATTTTAGCAATGAACGTCTGGCACACTTTGTCACAATAATAATGGTGAGTGACTCCTGATGTGAGCTATAATTATCAATGTGAAGTAAATCCTTCTAATTCTAATATTCTCTGGTCTACGGTTAAATACGGGTTTGGTATTACTGCAGATTATAACTATTTATAGTTTTCTGGAAACATAATGGCAAATGTAGTTACCCAACAGGTTATTACGCAACACTTTGAAAATGGGTAAACAATCCATTATACGATATCACGACTGATTTTGTTCCATTTTCGATAGCTATCGTAAACAGCTTTGAAATTCCAGTGCTCAAAATCACACCACTTTTCATATTGACCCTGATTTTTTGTGACTATAAACCACAAAATCATTGTCATATCATTTGTTACACAACGACACGAGCTGCAAAACAGGATGAAATTCCAAAAGAATATCTGCTTTGATATTGAAATATCGCCAATTTTAATTATTTACGTTTTCTAGAAATTGAATTGAAATACATATATACAAAATTTACTGCGCATAAGTTCCAAAAAATACCCATAATATCTGGAGTCTTTGTAATTGCGTGTTTACGTAATAAGCACTACAACATCATGTCTGCCAATAATGGCAAACACATAAATATGTTATACATATTAATAATTATTAGTTTTGTTCTCTTAAGCAACGCCTCATTATCCATCCAATCCCTATATAGTTGAGTTTTACTATTCGAGCTGTATATCTGTTGGTGTCGCTGTATCTACCCGGAATAATTATTGTCGCCGCCCTCAAGTTTGTTGTTGAGAAATATTTTCCGGAAGAAGAATCTGAAGTTTCCAGGATACAATATTTTGACTCCGGGAACGATGACGTTGATTTTGTACAAGCTGGTCACATTGGTGATTACATTTGGAATTTTATTTTCAGTTACTATGGCAACAGAAACAAGAAATATCGACAATAATTTCAGCGAAAATGTGCCCATACCAGAAGAACAACTTGGTGGTCATTCTTCGGTACTGTTTTCTCCCCAAGAAGGATTTGCAGTACTTCCTTCATTATGTCGGCCCTGCCTTTCCTGTTACAGCTTTGTTTGCTATTGGGGTGGTGGTTGTTGTGGAACTAATATGCTTCCTCCTTCCGGCCAAGATGGAACGTTTCTTCAAATTCCGTCTGTCAATTCCGAATAAGGTTTGTAAAATCTTGAATAAAAAATCTCTGGATAAATAAAATGAGAATCAACAGTTAGTTTTTCTAGCCAGTGTTTGTTATTTCTAAAAATCGAACTATTTACTAACATTGAATTTCAAGGAATGCTTAAAAAAGTAATAAAAAATTAATTTTAATTCATGTTTAATTACAAGAAAAACTCGAATCAAAATATGTCTTATATACCTAATCAATAAAGCACGCAAATGGCCGAATTAAGTAGCCCACTGGCGGTTTACGGGATAGTGGAAATTTTCCGAAATCAGACCGTCTATACCCGTCAATCAAGCAATCAAACCGTAACACTCAAACGGTAACTTCAAATCGTAATCATCAAACGGTATATTATTATACTGATATATTAATCGAGGCGAATGATATATTAATCGTACCGGATGGATGATGAAATAATTTCCCTGTAGGTCTCTGCTTGAAATCTATACAATTACATCATAATAAGCACACCTTAATATCCTATAGTCATGAATCATGATCCACTGTACACCTATCATGCATCATATAATTGCATTATCGCGATGGGTGGACGTAAACATTAGTCAAAGTGAAATTATTAATATTAAAACGAGCTTGAAATATATTATCCATGTAAAAATTCAAACGTAAATACAATACTTTTGTGCAATGGAATATAATGTATCCAGCTCTATTTCCTTATCAATTACCAACCAGTTGGAAAACACTTTATGAATATCGAGATAACAACCCAGTTGACATCACGGGAAACGGATTACTAATTATAGTGGTGATAACATAGCCTAAAAATCGATGGTTTCTCACGGATTCACTCTGGCAGACTAAACCATATCACTGATAACACTTCTCAGTGACATTGAACAAAATGACGATCATATCCAGTCAGTCATTTTCCAACATCCAACACAGAGAGTAAATTTTGTTAAAAGTTTTCTTGCAATTTATTATCTATCCAAAAAATAGAAATATATCCTTACTGGAACTTCTACCTAGAAAGAAATCTACACAGAGAGCTAAATATCCAATTTAAAGCAAATCATTTGACGTTACATCATGGTAAGTAGATTCGTAATTTTAATAACTAAAGTTGACATAAAATAACTTTTGCTTAAATAGAAATTATTGATTCGTTTATAACGCTCGTTGGTTCGTTATTGAATTTTGAAATTGAAGGGAAACTTAAATAGAATTGAAGCTCGTGTTGAAATTTGGTATAAAACCTGGTGACACTTATTATTGTATTCAGTTGGTATATATCACGTAATTTCCACTCTGTAGTTTATCAGCAAACAAACTAAACCCATTTGTTGTTATCTGATTGATATCACCTAAGTAATTAATTCCTCAGTTTGATATTGATTATGGGGCCATTCAAATAGTACGTTAGGCGAACAAAATTATTTTGACCCCAAAATCCAACCTCGTTACGCAAGATTTAACTGTACAGGATAGGATATTTAACATGCACGTTAGCCATTCTTCCCACCCCGCCCTCTGTCCCCAGTTACCTAACGTACTATTTGGATGGTCCCTTAATCTGTGCCATTGCCATATCAAAAGCCTGTAACTTTGTGCCTGCCTCAAAGTTTATATTTTTATGCAAATTTCTAAGGGAGGAAATAAAAAGGACGAAAAGGACAAGGAGAAAAAAGACAAAAAAGATAAAAAAGACAAAAAGGACAAGAAAGGTGAAACTTCATCATCTATTCCAGTAGTTGTGCAACCTAACATGGGCTACGTTCCCCCACAGCCAGTACTGTCTCAAAATCCGCAAATATCCTCCTGGTTTTCCGCAGTGGACACTGATCATTCCGGTCGAATATCTGCCACAGAGCTACAGTCCGCTTTGATGAGTTCAAACGGTCGGAAATTTTCCGAGTCTGCGTGCAAGCTAATGATTCGCATGTTTGACAACACGGGCCTGGGATCCGTTGATGTCAACGGGTTCACCAGTGTATTTAGCTGTGTTACGCAATGGATGCAAGCATTTCAACGATATGACCAGGATAATTCCGGGTTTATTGACAGAAATGAATTGAACCAGGCTCTGGCTCAAATGGGATACAGGCTGGGGCCAGCATATATTGACATTTTAAATCAAAAGTTAGTTGGAAATTTTTTTGTACTATTTGAATACTGAATAGAAAAAATATAGTTTATTTTTCTAATTATGATTTTTTTTGAAAGATTCGGTGAGATGGGCAGAGGCGTACCAGTAGATGGCTTTGTTATGGCTTGTATCTTGACTCAAAGGCTGACGGATGGCTTTCGCGGACGGGATGTGAATAATCAGGGCGTCATCACAATTTCTTATGACGACTTTCTTGGTACAGTTATGCAAGCTTGGATTTAATGGTTCATATAAACCAGTCTTAAATAATTAGGAATTGATTTGATTTATAATGTTGGATGAAATCATACAGAAAAAGCTAAAATTTGCATGCCGAGTTTTCATATTTCCAGTCATTATTCTAAAAAAATTACTAAAAATTCAGACTCCCAGGGGTCGACTTTCATATAAGGGAAATCGTGACCTCCCCCAATTTCCACATAGTTTTCGAGCAATTTTAGGGTGAAAAATTGGATGTGTCTCAACTCGCCCCACATAATATGTATCATGATAATCCACCTCTCCAGTCATTCCTTTCTTTTCCACACTTTTGCTGAGTATCTTCTTTGGTTGGTTTTGGCCGCTTTTCTTCTTCCTGCTCATTGGAAAAGACCCTAGAAAGAAGTCCCCGGCGCTGTGAATATTTGAGGTTCCGGCCCGTGTGAACTTGAACCCGTTTCGCTGCACGATGATGAAATTTCCCAGGTCTGCAGATTTCTTCCCGGAAACGGTCCACTTGTCGGGCAGAACTGAAGGTGACGCCTTGACAATACTTGTATCGCAGGAAGCCGTGCAGGTCCCATCCCGATGACAGTGGTCGTTTGAATGAGTAGTACGGATCGACCATCCGTCTCATCAATTATCGGTGGGCTTTGCGACCTCTGGCTACTTTGTTTGTCTCAGCTTGCCCCACCTTTTCTCCTGTATCTCTTGAATTGCTCAATAATTACCGTACTAATTACGTTACTATCAATTATGTTCAATTCTATCAAGAAATTACGTAATTTTTAAACCAAGCCAAGCAGCAACTTAATCAAAAGAGTAAAATGAAAAGCCAAACAATTTTTTAACTAAAATTTTTATTCCTTTTCTACAACTTTATCAACAATTGTTTTGGCTAATTTAATGAATTCCTCCCTCGACTATAAAATTACTGAGTTATTGAGGTAGCCCTCCCGAGTAAACTTTTCCGCGTTCCATTGAACAACTCGAAGTGTGGGAGCCCTCCCCCAGATTGTAGACTCGTACATCCTTCCTACGTCCAGCAACTCAAGGTCCTGATCCATACTATCCGCATGATCCAGCACACTGTCATTCAGAGCGAACACCTACAAATTTGGAAACATCTCCACCGCATATTGGAGGGAAACTGGAAGGAAGCCAGAAGGATTCCGAACAATAAACTTTTTCAATCTTTGGAGTCGTACTGGAGCTGCCGCTAATCCTTCTCCAGGAGTGGGTCGCCCAGGTCCACGAATTTCAATCTCAAAAAGTTCCAGGTTTGGAAATCCTTCCAAAATTCGGTAAAAACCACCGGAAGTCATTACTCCATTATCCCATAACAAGGTCAACTTGAGTGACGCCAAAATCCTGGCGTTCATCCTGAGAAGGAGAATAGCCGGCTGACCAACGTTCATTCCAAACTTCAGTTCCGTCAAGACCGGAAATTGGTGGATAATCGCTAACCGTTCTGGATTGGAACTTGCCGACAAAAGGGCG
>JAHZMV010005347.1:0-23152 GCA_027743765.1 Coecobrya sp. COE2 | reverse complement strand
GCCATGTTTGCAGGGATGTGCTGATGCCGAGTATCCAGGTGTCAACACTGAAGTCTCTTACTTCATCGACTGGCTTAGCCGCAACGCTTAAATAAGCTACTAATATACATTCCAGATTTATTTTTTGAACAGAAATTTTAAATTGTTAAATGATACAAAGTAATGAAATAAAATTCAGTTTTTCCTCATAGTTTTACTCTCTAGTAAGCACACTGAGCAAATTTTCATACAGTTCACAAGGTCATGAGTCATGACCCAACCTCAATTCATGCATATGAATTTCAATAATGAATTAATTGCCAGATGAAATCGCTTGATTTGATTTGCTTGATTCGCTTCAACGTTGATTTGCGAAATAAAAAATTCTCTTAGAGGCTCCAACACTTCAGAAATTGACATTTTGGCATTTTTTTCTTTATTACACACAACGTCAAAGTATACACATATATTTTTTATACCTATTATAGGAGTATAATATTTCCTTTAGTACAGTAATTATTGTTATGATTTATTAATTATTATGCTCTTCTTGATATTGGTATAACTTTACTACTGACTTGACAACTACCCAGATTTTCTTTTCTTCTACTTAACCTCTAAATATTTTCCACATTTTTTTTATTTCTTCTTTTGATTTTAAGATATACATACTTTCATCTGGATGAACAATTATATCTTATTATTATTACGGGTAACGAAAACTAACCTCTGTGTAGGTTTATACCATAATATAATAATAATAAACTTTTTTTCTTTCATTTAGTTAATTATAGTAGTAAAATCATAATACTTAAAATATAGCTAAATGCTCAATTACCATTTCCTTCACCATTGTAGCTATTTTTAATAACAGTAAATTCTTAGTAGGACACAGAGAAGCCATGACACATGATCATCATCTAAAATACTACACCACACAACTAATTATTATAATTTTTTCTCCTCACCACATTTAATTAATTGTAATAATTTCATGATAAGTTTTTCATTCACTTAAATATATATATTTTTAATAGTAATCTTCAAATATTTTTGACGATTCTTTTTTTACTTTTTCCAACATTCACATTCAGACTATGAATAATTATATAATAACTTACATCATAACAGATTATTATTTTTTCTGGAGCTTTCTATAACTTTTTTGATTACACAGTAATTACTACAGTTTCATTCGGCAAATTATTTTTTACAGCACCACAAGTTTTAGTTAGGGTTTCTTTAAACTTGTCTTGGCGACCAATTGACAAGATTCATAGTTTTAATTTTGCTTGTTTTATGTAGAGAGGTAATTAGTTTTCTTTTTACACCGATGACGTTGGCTGGTTTTTGGTTGAAAAATTAAAATGGATTTTTAGAATAGATTTTCATGCCTAATTTTTTGCCTAATTTTTCATTTATTGATAGTCAATCAAAACGGAAAGTGTGAAATAATCACGGAAAACTACATAGCATGTAAAAATGCCATTTCCAAGATTCAAATATTTTTCTTGCTGAAATTTTAGTGAAAGTCACCATGAATGAAAAATTAAATTTTTATTTTCTTTCTACTTGATTTTGTAGTATCCTTTTATTTGAATCTAAGTCAGATTAAGAGAAATCGTAAGGTAGCAATTAATCATATTTCTGATACATTTAATAGAGAGAAAGTGGAGTAAAATTGACTATGAATTTTCGTGTGCTATATCCTAATCAATATTTAAATATGTTGTGAAATATGTTTAGTGTAGCTACAATTACAATTATTGTGTAGTCAATTAAATTATTAGTTATTATTTATGTGTTTCATTTTTTTGGGTTGATTTTTTTTCTTGGAACTGTTTTGTGAAGGTGCAGTGCAGTGCAGAAAAATTAAAAACTAAAACTATTTATAACCAACTACATACATAATAGAGTGCCGTAATGTGTAGACTAATTAAAATTGAACTGTTATTTGAAAAGTTATTTATACCTATCATACGTCATAAAATGCATTTAGTTGTTAAAAAACCCAACAGGAATTTTTTCATCTTGAGTCTAAATAGTTAACGAAATTATGTAAAGATAATTTTTTATATACAATTTTGTCGATTAGACGACCCTAGTCTATTGAAATCATTGTTTCACAGAGACACTTTTTGTAGTTATTTTGTTTGAAATGATGTTCAAAATCGTGTGCTATTTTAGTGCATTGTAGTTTTTTTAACTATCTAATATTTTGTGCTGAATGTTATTTTATTTAACATTTTTCATAATTTTTTCTCTTTATATATTTAGCTTTTCGTTGGAATATATAATTTTTTGCATATCAACCTGGGAATCTTCCACTTATTATTTTTCATTTTGAAGGTCTTTTCTCTTCTTCTTCGTTTTTTTCTCATTAAATCCAATTTGTTTGGAACAAAATTATTATTTTTCTATCGTTATAAATTGTAACTCTGTTTTATTGTCCATAGTACTATATCATCATTTTTTTGTATTCTCAATTAACTTTATTCCTATCAAGTTTATGTTGAACAGTTAACAAAAAAACGGTTACTTTTTTCTCTCCTGTGACATAACACACACATGCCTGTAGTTTTTATAGAGGAACCGTCTATATTTTACATGAATATATTTTTGCATATTAGTTTTAGTTAGACACATAATTAGTAAATATTGTCATCAATTTTTTTATAAGCAACGTAACGTTCAGAACAACTGCTCTAAAGAACAACAGTCAACAGTTCTACTGATTTATTTTTTTGCAAAGTTTGTAAACACTTTTTATAGCAATAACAATGAGTCAAAAAATGCCATTCATACACAAGGCGATGAGACAGACACGAACGACTTTTTAAATCACAAATTTAAAAGTTTGATCACCAATCCTACCTACTATAGTATATATAATCACAAAGAAGCGTTGCCAATTATTCTAGTAAATTGTTTCCCTCTTAATATACAACAACAGCATAACAACAAGCTAATTGTTTTATTACGAAGAAGCTTAAAAATAAATGTTCAATTTTGTCTAGCAAATACAGAGTAGCGCTAGCGCGGCGGTCTCTTCACAATATTGTCAACTGGTTTTGTATATGAAAACACATGGAAAATAATTGTAATTTTGCGCGAAAAATCTTAATTATTTGTGTATTTAAGAATTGTGTGCACCTTTTTCATCATAATCAATTAATTACGTTTCCAGAGAGGTAAACTTTTGCAAGTTACCCCGTCCTTTTTGTTAAAACATTTTTCCTTTTTAATAATAACAATTAAAGATACTTCTTTGTTCGTGGCAAAAAGGACACTGAAATAATTGGAAACTGAGGTTAAACATCAGCCAACAGAGATAATGAGTGAGTAAAAAATGCTGTAAATTGGTATCATATTTTACCCATCATTATATTATTTATAGTCATAAAGTTGATAATTAATGCACAGATAATAGTTAACTACTGATTATTTTTCCAGAACACAGATAATACATCAATCTAGCTAAACAAACAACAGGTATTATTAAAAAGAGTAAGAAATATTTTTTTACATGACGACTGAACAATCTTATAATATGTTATGTAACCATTGTGCAATAGTATAATATTTTTTGTGCTGACCAACAACTTGCTTTATTCGATAACAATGATATAACTATATACACTATAAACGGCAAAATTCATTTTTTACAGTGACAGAGATTGATGTGATGTGTGTGTATGTGGTCACTAATTCTATTCATTATTGTCATTAGTCCATGAGGTTTTCGCATATTTATCTCATGCTTTTCTGGTGAAACCTTAAAATGAAGATGCACTAGAACATTAGATTATACTTAAATATTATTGTATGTGCACTATATCTTGTATGTATTTACACAGATACAAAAAATTAATTTTTAAATTAGTGTGGAATATCCAAACAATTCAAGTTAGGTTTAATGCAGGAATTAGTTTTACAAACTAATTTCTTTCAGAAATCGAATTTTTCCACCAGGCTGGGTATAACGTGTAACGTTAGATAAATATACAACTAATTTTTTATATATTCCTCTTAAATGATTCTATTTTATTTACAATGAAATCACACTGCACCTTTTCTGTCATCATGAGTAACTTTGAAAAATGGAATGTTTTTAACTGGATAGTGTTTAGGTTCACTACTAAATGTTTACTACGACACAGTAATATGTACAGCATAAAAATTATTATTTTCATTTCATTCATATACAATCGCTCAACAAGTGTCGCTATTTAAGTAAGAATTACAAAAAACACGCCAATTAATTTTATAGTCGGTATAGACAGATAAATATTTTAACGTTACATTATATAACATTTTCGAATATTATCTTGGCATGAATGACAATGAATGACAAACAATTTTTATTTATTTATTTTACGCTGAATACCGTAACGGACTCTTGCATAAAAACTGGCAAGAATATATTATTACTATATAGCTTTTTTAAGATAGAATATTATGTGTAAATTATCAATTAATTTTTTATATAGTAATTAAGTATTATTTTTATTTGTCGTATTGAAGACAGCTTGGAGACAAGTGGCAAAAATACCAATTCCTAACGTTTAATATAACACACTCTCTTTTTCTCTCGCGACCTTTCTCTATCTTTCGCACCAACAACGTCACAACAAGGCTCGAAAAATCAATATTGTCAATTTAATTAATAAATTCTCATTTAAGTAGTAGTTTTGTTATATAATAATATTTTTTTCAATCACAACAATAAATTTAGTAAGTAGTACACTTTTCTTTAATAGTTTGTTAGTTTAGAACAAAAAGCTTCTTTTATTTTCCAGTGGTTCAAATTGTATTGTCAATAATTAAGTTTTTTTAAATGTGATCCTTTTTTTATGAAAAACTGATTGGAAATGAAAAAACCCCGGACCACTTTTCTTGGTAAAATGTACTAATATTTTTGCTAACATCATCATTCCCTTATTCTCTCCTTCGCACGACCTCTTCGCTTTAATTATTTGTTGTCGTCCAGTGAATAATGTTATAATAAGTATAATAATTTATTTATTACAATAATTTATTATAAATAGCCTCTCTTTTCCAATTCCTTATTGTCGTCTCTCTCGCTTCGTTCGACTTGTTGCACATTTAGCCTGATAAATTGCCGACTGATATCAGGTTAAATATGCAAGCAGAGTCGCCAACTGTATAGCAACTTACAATTAATTTATTTGAAAGTATTCCATAAACTAATCTCATATCTGTCATCTAACTTAATTTTAAATTCTGTAAAATCTTTTGCTGATTGACGATAATGACGGTGTAAATGTGAACGGCTTCCTAAAACTGCATCCTTTTTTATCAGTCAAGTGAAAATAAACACGTGGAATTTTCCATTTTCATACACAAGCACCTGCAGAGTGGAACAATGCAAAGTCACCACTCTGCTGTCAGTTAAGGGCCATTAAAACAAAACTGACAATAGAGACGCCCAAACTTTCGCCCAGTCGTGCAGTCTTGTTCCTCAAAAAAACTCCTCATGTTTTTACCTTGTCTGCTTTACTCGCAAAAATCTTATCATTTTTCCACGGATACAAAAAACGCAATGAAAATTATTTTGGATACCACTTGCCGACGGTTATCTATCAACTTTCTATTGCGTTTTTTTCTGCCTATCAGTTTTAAACAGATTTCTTTTTTAAAAAAGGAAGAGAAGGATTAGAGATGAGGAGAACCAGTACCAAATCTCAAGACAGTGCCGACTCGCTTGAGTTTTGATTTCTTCTCCTTCTGTCCATCAATCACCGTCATTTTCAAACTTTTCTGTTTGAAACGATTCGAATAATAAGATAAACTGATAAGATGGGTTTAAACTTATTATGAACAATTTCCTCATTCACTTTTTTTTGGTCATTTACTCAAAACTTGTACAGATAACACGCATTCCTTCATTAACACATTTACATTATTAACCATTTTATTTATTTTCAAAATAAAAATCGTGTTTATGCTTTCTCTCAAAAAAGCTTGCAAGCTACAACAACTTGCTATCTGACTCTGCCCAGCATTTAAAATGAAAATAAATGCCGATATATTAATTATTATTTCTCTGACTACACATAATTGTGTAGCGATAATGCTTGCTGCTCTCAAAAATTTACATATTCATTTATAAAGATGACAAACGCAGACTACAATTGATTGACTGAATGATGATCTCTCTTTGACGCGTTATTTACACAGCACAGCAATTAAAAAGCTGACCATGAAACAACAATATTTTACGCTTTCATACTGCTAATTTTTGTAGTATATTTTTTCTTGCGGACTGATATTCATATCAAATTGCATTTTTTCTTCGTGTGTTTATATATGTGTGTGTGTTAAATGTGTGTGTATACATATATAACAATGTATTATATATATTTTTAACGGTAAAATCATAAGTATCATTTAAGTACTTCTGGAAGAGCAGTGGTATTTTTTATAATATTTATATTTTTAACGAGTTTCCTTTTTTTTGCTGTCGGCAGTTGAAATTACATTTTTTTTCTTTACATCATCGTCGTCGGGAATCACCAGGTTTGTTTCCGTTATTGCCTTTGTATATCAAGTACAGTTTCTCTATCATTTTACAAAAAAGATTTTTTTCTTTTTCTCACTTAACAAGAATATAAATATACGTAGTTATACTTATATCAAACATATATATTATAAATGATTTTTTTCGTGTGTAATGTGTGTATGTAATATTATGTGTAGTTGGATTGTATAGGAGATTATATTTTACGAACGTGTAAAAAACTAACTGTGTTTTAAAGGTTTGGGGAAGGTTGGATGGTGTGGGAGGAAAAAAAAATGAAGAGATTCTCTAGAGTGATCTCTGATGAAGGATAACGATATATTGATGATGAGCATGGATACCACAGGACGACATGCAAAGTAGTCTCTTTTTTCTATCATATAGCCTACATGGATGAATGAATGGTGGTGGGGACGATGATGATGATAGTCGGTTTGGTGAGTGGTGACGACGGTGACAGTGGCTCTTTTCTCTTTTGTAAATTGAGTTTTCAACAAGAGAGAGGCTTGTTTGAAAGGCAGCGTGTAGCTACTGCTGCGTAGTTGCCTTTTTTATTGTATGTTATAATGTAAGAGGAGAAAAGTTGATAATGAAAATAGGATTCACTGAGAATATATAAGTGAATTAGCCAGTCATCCAGAGAGACAGAGAGAATCCATGATGCGAAGGTTTTCACTCTGTTCACATCTTTTACCCATTTTCTCTCTCTCTGAAATGTGGAGTCATTGGAGAGAGAAAAGGTGAAATGGGTAGAGACAGGTTAGTTTTTTTTGTAGAGTTTCACCACACTTGCTTTTGTTTAGACGACGCGACACGACACCACCACCAAGCTTTAATAGGCTGACTGGTTGATGATGATACTGATGAGGAATAGGAAGAGGAGGATGCATGGCAAAATTCAAGTGGATACCTGTGCTCAATTTTTGTGGGAAAATGTGCCTCTCTACCAGCTCTACTACGTAAACTAGCTTGTTTCCTCCTCGCTTCGTTTTTTGGAAGGAGGAAAAGAAACGGGAAAATAGGGAGACTCTTGTCTGCAGCAGCAGCAGTTTGTAATAAACACTAATAATAATTCATTTACGGGTTTTCCATTAGATACCTAAGTGGGTTTTTCATGTTGCCGAAGGTGTGCTCTGCAGTGAAAACGGCGATTTATAGGTATGGTTGGTAGCTGTGTGGTGATGATAGGTTATTTCTCGGTGGGGGAATGAAGAACAATTATTTTTGTGAGGAGAAAAAGGGAGAAAGGTGTGAAAGCAACGTTTGATTTTCAATAGCAACTTTTTGGCTTCAGGTGAAAGGAGAAAGTAGATGTATGTAGCTGCAGTGGTAACTGTTGTGTATTTTTTTTATGGGCTGATTATTTTATACGGTTGGTAGTCATAGTCATGATGATGATGATAATTTTATACTTGAGCTATTATTATTGTTATTATTATTTTTTATTTATTTTTTTTCTAGTATTCGCTGTAGCACTCTCTGGGGTTGAAATCTCCAAACACGTTGAGTTCGTAGAGGCTAGCGAATATCATGAAAAATAGATACCAGAGCATTAGCAGGATTCCATATTTTTTATCCAGCTTCCAGCCGTTGTAGTGTGTTGCGAGAAGTAGGAAAGCTACTGTGGACAGGAGGGAAAACGTTGAGTATATCAAGCCTGGATAAAAAAGAGAAACATTAAAAATCAATTCCTTTTGATAATGGTTTTTTTGAACAGGTTGCTCGTTAATTAAAAGAAAAGGGCTGAATAGGGAAATGGAGTCAAGGCCAAAAGAATGTGAGGGTATATTTTTTGCAATTTTAATAGAAAGATAAAAAAATAGGATATGGAGGCATGCTTACCTTTACTAATCACCTTTACGGGGACACCAGGATGAACCACGACAGTGGAAAGGAACCATGGGAGCCCGAGACAAATGAGGATGTCAAACACGTTCGAGCCAATAGCATTTGAGACGGCCATATCACCAAAGCCTGAAGATTTTAAGGAAAGACGCAAAAGAAGAAAATTGAGCTTTTTTTCTCGACTCAACTCAAATTAGAATTCTTTTAAATTGCGGTGAGGATATGTGTATGTACCTTCTTTGACAACAGCAAGGGATGAAAGTGCATCTGGAACGCACAACGTACCAGGATCTCCACGCTTCCAGTCGACAGTCTGGGACGGTGTAGTAGAACAAGTATATCAGCGGCGAGGAGATTTTCCACAGGATTTTCTTTGGCAAGGATGACTCTGGCGGAGGATTCAAGTGAGACAAGATGGACTCTGCTTGAGGTGGCACTTTCTTTGGAGGTTCCATCCCGTCACCACCTCCAGGAGCGGCAGCATAATTACCTTCAGTGTTTTGCGAAGGTGCTTGCACACCAGAACCTATAAGGCATGAGGTGATAAAAAATCATAAGATGTATATGGGACCTACTAGACTAAATAAGTCGAAAAAATGCATTTATTATTTATTTATTACCGTCCCAGTCCTGGCCGTACGGACCAACGCTCAATGTAGGATCCAAGCCTTCCACCACAATATTCTCGCCACCAAGCACTCCCCCTGAAGCGGTAGCCCCATGATCACTCTTTGCGGATTTATACGTAACCAATCCCGAGTTTTCATCCGGCACTGGAGCGTGAATAACCGGAAATGGAATTGGTAGCGTGTGAGCCCATGCCTCCAACACGGTATTCATATACATTGCGTAACAATATACCACATACAGCAGCAGTAGACAGACAGACTCGTACCTGAATACAAAGCAGAGAGAAAAACGGAGTCCATTTCACTTTCAAATTTTAACTGACAACCGAGGAAAAGGTGAAAAACGGGAAATAGCTGAAATCTCAGAAGCAGTGAGCAAGCTATATAGTCTCATCGCTTTCTCTTCCAATTAATGCATGCATAATATAACTGGCAGGGAAAATTACATTTTCTCGCTTTCTCTCAGTTTCTCTTTCTCTTTACTTTCCTACTCACCATTCAATTTCCTCGTCCAGGATGGTAATCAGGAGCGCCAGAATGCTGATCATGTAAAAGAAGCAGTCCCGGAACATAGGCCACCAGTTCAGATAGAGCACGGTTGGGGTGAGCAGACTGCAAATGCTAATGACAAACATGATGTTGAATACGGCTGAACCTATCACCCCACTCACGCCAATGTCATCCTGGAAAAAGGAGAAAATGACAACTCAGTCAGTCAAATTAATCCGTCAAACCAATTATTACGAATTGAATGAAAGCTCTGACGTTCTCTTTCTTTCTCGAAAACTAAACCTCTAAAATACTTCCCAACCCTGTGCTATTCAATTCTTCCGATGGCATTATTTTCTGTCGTGGAAACAATTGTGAATTTATATAGTAAGATAAATAAGCTGGTTGTGATGATTATTAGAGTCAAGAGATCGGATTAAAGGTAAAATGTCAAATTCATAAAATCTTTATCAGCTTAAATCCATTATGATCTGTGATCAGATCAGGACATTCAAATTTCCTTGATCTTATTAGTGCTCATGTGTACTGGAATGGCTGTATCAAAATATACTTTGAAAACAAATGATAAAATTAATGGAAATTTAGTAAATAAGCTTGTTATCATAAGACTAATAACGATTATGATGTTAGTGCTTAGGGATGTATACATTTTTATGTTGAGTTTGTGCCGCAAGAAATCTGCGTTGTTAATTTTGAAAATTTCATAAGCAGAACAATACAATGGCTTTTAATCCCAATGATGTTATTATATTTAGATTGTAATATTACTCGTTGTATCGTCTAACAGTTCACAGTAATTCATACATGTATACAAATATAAAGTCTAGTTAAAAGGGTACATTGTTACCTTGTTGTTCTTGTAAGCTAGCAAGCACAACATGTCTACGTGAGACGTGGGCTTACAAAAAAGCCATGAGAATGAGGATTTTCTCATTTAAATTGTGTGTGTGCACGACAAGAGCCGATTAAATTAAGCGGATTAATTGATGCTATTGACTGTTTGACAGATATAGCATTATATGTATATAATTACATATAGAACTGAGAGACTATACTCTACTCTAGTGTTATTATATGACTGATTCCCATATCAACACAGTAAGTCTCAGGATATCCCAAAAATATATACTGTTCACTGTTACACTGGACAACGGGAACATTACCAAAAATTTTCATTTTTTTATGCGGCCATTAAAAAGCTAAAATGCCATTGTCCACGTTTCCAGTAAGAATCTATTTTTAGCAACGGCGGTGGCGGCGACATTTCTCTTTTGCATTTATTATCATCATTCTCATCTCTCATCTTCAACCCATTCATTTTCCTTCTTCATCTTTTGTAGCAGCAGCCCAGTACTTCATTTATTCCCCGTTTTTTTTTATATAATATTCTTCATGTCTCCTTTTCCACTTTTATGCTTGACTGCTGCTGCTGCTGCCTCGAAACTGTCCTAGCATCCAGTCTTGATTTTAACCCAGTTGAGTGAAAGAAAGTGTAAAAGCTTTAGAGATGAAGAAGAGATGTAAAAAGCATATAAAATAATGTGCATCTCCACACTACTACTTTCAAAATGACACTTTCTCCATTCTCTCTGTTCCAAATGCACGCAGCAAACCCGCTTTCTCTCTAGTGTTTCGTCCAAAACATTATCTTGGAACAGACACACAAACAACGTAAATGGCGGAGAAAGAGAAACTCGACCTACATGACTGCATGCATGTAGGCGGCGGCACAGATATAAAAGGACAGAGAAATGAGGCGATGACGATAGACGAGACTTGCTACTTTTTTTATGTTTTTTTCTTCTTCTGTCTCTTTTTCTCTCCAGATTCGTTTTCAAAAGAAGTCTATGTTTTTCTGATAATGCACGTAATAATATGTAGCTTCTAAAAATAATAGAGGAGAAATGGAGGATAGATACATTAAAATAGTTTTATTTTTAGTGTGCCGCTGCAATAAGAAGAAGAATGGGAACGCATTCAGATGTCTATACTTAAAAAATGTAGCAGAACTGGTGATAATGTTAAATGTACGAGGTTTGTCGCCAACTTAGGCAGCATGTCCTTTTTTTCTGAAATTCTTCCAGGGAGAGAAGTTGCAGCAGATGGATAGGAGTAGGAGAAGGAACATGGTGAAAAAAGGAACGGCTTTCATTGATCTCTATAATGTGTATTTATATAGGAAAAAAGAAGAATGGCAGTAAAAAGTTGGGAGCAGAAGGCTCATCCATGTGAATTTTATTCGTTTCCTTTCCTCGTACTCACCAAAGAAGCAAATTTCACGTAACGGAGAAGAAGAATAGGTATTTGTAGGAGTAGTGTAGGATTCCTTCTTCCCGTTTATTTCGTTTCTTTTTTTGTGGTGAAACTTCCATTTATCCACATTTAGCCAACAAGGTAACGTGTTGGGTTGACATGAAGAATTGTGAAAAAACAACTTCGGCCTGTCAATTTTATACCCTATTTACCTAACACAGGTGGAGTTCTCCTTGTCACCAGAAAAGAATATAGTTTGTATACTACTCAGAAGAAAAAAAAACCTGTTTTTTTCAGTGAGAGCGACCACCTCACTTTTTCCCATGAATAAAGCACTCATCCATGCTACTGGCCAAGCAACAATGAGAGAAAACACCTAAAAAACTGCCCTTGTGTCTCCCACTCTCTCTGTGTACCTACATGAACCCGTCGTGTGTATCTCCTCTTCTCTCTGTAAACTTTCTTCTTGGATGACACTCCTTAAGAGCTCTTCTTTTTGATTTCTTACCCTTGTCGACTTTCTCCCTTCTTTTCTCCTTATTTTTATAACCGTCCTATCCCATCATCATCACACAAAGACGTTGAACGGCTCAAAATAAAAAAAACGGAGAGAGAGGAAAGAGGATATTGTTCTAAATACACATGACATGAAAGAGTCTTACGCTTTTTCCCTCACGTTTTTTTCTTCTTCACTCTACTTTACTGTGACGACGAGAGTGAAAGCAAAAAAGGAGTTAAGCTCAACAATCACGTCCTGAATGAGGAAAAAAAGGTCGGATGAGTTTGCTAAATATCCGCTTGCTTGTCTCATCATCATCACTTGAGATCGTCACATGACTCGTATTATCACTGAAGCAGCCATGCCGGCCAAAACTTTTTTTAAAGCAAGTAGTCCAAGTCCTTTTTTTCTCGTTGTGTCTCAAGAGAGAAAATAAATGCCGGGTGATGACGATGATGATGATAATGATGAAGAGGACGGCTTGTGGATAAAAAGATGCTTTTTGTTAGCAATGCCCCTTTTCATTACTTTATTCCTACTGGAATACTTTCCATCAACAAAAGCAAAAGCAAGCACAAAAAACTGCTCTTTTCATGGTCGTTTCAATAACACCGGATGAAACAATACAAAGCATCTTTGTTCCAATAAAGTATCAAAATCAAAGAGTGAGTATAGCAGTGTGAGATTGGTACTCTGACAGAGAAAGAGTAAAGACGATAAGTAACTTAAACTTGATCAGCTTTCCTTTTTGCAAAGCCGCCCTTAGAAAATAATCATTAGTTAGTTATATAATATGTACAGTAAATAGCAAAGTGATCGAGGGGAAAACTGTCTAGAGAAAGCCGATTACTATTTTATCAACAAGCGTGTGTGTAGTAGTAGTAGTAAATATATAAAGTATTATTATTATCAAATTTGTGCTACTTTTTTGCGTGGGATGGCACTACACGAAAATCTCTAGAATTCCAACTGAATTTTAATTTTTTTTGCTATTTTTAAAACAATTTTGAAAACATTATTTGCTAACGATGTACCACTTTATTACGTCTTGCCCTACCTTTCTCTTAAAAGAGGTGAGTATACTCGTTAGAAATTTCGGTGGATATTACAACTAGCCTAAGCCTACGTTAACTTACTTGCGCAACAAACACTCCAATCAAAGCGGTAGCCAGTTCCGGAGCGGATGATCCTGCGGCCATAAACGTTGCTCCGGCCACATCCGGCGATATTTTCAACACTGAAAGGGTTGCAAAGTAATAATAATATTAAAAGCAAAAAAATATATATTATCATGATGCCTTCTATTTTGTTAAGCCATCCATCAACATCTCTCTCGAAATGTTACATTATTTATGATACGGTATTCAAAAAAATGCCACAGCAAAATATTATATTATGTAGTAATAATAATATGTGCATAACTCCACAAAAAATATGCCTATTATTATGTACATATTATATGACTGAATGTAAGTTTTATCATAATAAATTCTGGAGCTTACGTTCACAGAGAATGTCCAGAGACGGGACAAAGAACTCATCGCAGACAATAGCCAGTGCCAAGAACGTATAGGCTGCGATCAATAAATAGACGAGAAATCCTCCATGCTTCCGAATATTCTGGCCCAGAAAAGGCCGAGGAAACTGTTGGATGGCAGGTGTAACGCAGAATGTCGACGCTGGTGTGGTTTTAGCTACGTTTCATTTTGATCATCATGGTATTATTACATCAATGTTTATTATGGTTGTATCAATAAAACATGTTAAAATTATTATTACACATGTATAAAAAGTTGAATGGCTTTGTCCATTCTTACCTTCCGTTTCATTCCCCGAACCAGTTTCATTTTTGGGTTTGGCAGGTGCGCTTTCCGTGCTTGACTGTGGTGCTTCGGTGGCTTCATCGTTACTCCCTTCCGTTGTGTGGTGCTTTTGCCGTTCCGTTGCCGATTTTTCCGTTCCTAGTGATCCCACTGATGATGCTGATGATGATTCTTCCCCTTCCACCTTACCTTTCCCAGCTTCCCCAGATTTCAAATCGCTAACTTTAAGATGTTGTCGATGATCCCGCTCGCCCAGGGATTGACCATCCCCACTGCTACTTTTTGACTCTGACGTAGAATATGTCGATTTCAGAGAGGTAACCACAAGAAAAAATGCAATGACGAAGAATACTGATGGACGGCCTCGTCGTTTCCGGACTCTTACCCGGGAAGCCGTACTACTGGTGGCAGTGGTAGTATCAACTTCCATACTTTCCTGCTCGGATGATGACCTGATCCTCGGCATGATGCTGAAAATTTTCAGAGAGAGAGAGACAAGAAAAAAATTAAAATGGAAACTCCATTTTACTTCTGAAATCCCAAGGGACAGACTAAAAGTACGTGAAAGCAATAACAACAAAAACAACAAAGGAGTGATATGGGAAAAAGGAGACTTAACGCATTTTGCTGACGAGAGAGTAAATAGGAAATCGATATTGGAATGGGAAACATGATCAAGGCACTTTCATTCTTCCAACAGTAGGAGCGTCAGTCAAGTGGTAAAAAAGAGGAGACGGTTAAAAAAGAACAGCGTTAGAGGAAAGATGATCCTCTCTGTCGTGTGAGTTTCTATGGGTGTGCTTTTTTGAGCAACCTGATATATGAAGAATCGTTTCAAGGTGAGAAGGTGGCATGACAATGATGTCATTCGGCTTTTATATATGTATGTCTTCAAAGAAGTAGCTCTCTTTGCAAATGCTAATATTATTTTGTTGATAATATCATATTATTCTCTTCTTATGACACGTTAATGGGTGTACACTGAAATCGGCAGTGTGTGTAAGCTGAGATGTTTGTTCCAGTAGTAATTCCATCTTCAAGTGCTTTTCCTCAAACTCCCATTTTCTCTTCGACTATCACCCAGTTATACTTTTTGTAATGATCATTCGCTCGCGTGATGGCTATCAATTTTATGGCTAAAGTTAACCAGTGAAACTGAACGAAAAGTCTTTTGTTTTCGTAGCAGCAGCGAGAGTCATTAAGGACGGTAAAAGAACAAAGACGAGATTTGGGATGAGGCGGGCATGTAAAATGTTTCGGAATGGTGGATAAAAATGATTTTCCACACCCGCTTGAGAAATATAGGATGTATCCATATTAAATCCACATGCAAACCATTCAATATTACTACCGGTTTGATACCCTCTTCTACCTGATGAGCAGTGTTGCAAAAAAAGCTATGTAGTTTTTTAATATTATTTTTATGAAAAAATCAACGACTCACACAAGCCTTTTATCATTTTTGTTTCAAATAGCAATTTCCCTTTAATGTAAACATGATAAAAAGAGTGTGTGAACAGGAACATTTTCATAAAAGCTTGGTAAATATGTTATACAGCGCAGAAAATTCGTATCTGTTCTTTAACAAACATTTATGTTCAATCAAATCGATCTATGTATATAAAAAGGATGCCATCACATTATGGCCAACAACCCAATCAAATAACACATAAATGACCTGTATAACATACTATACGAAAAAATCATAACAGGTAATAAAATTTGCTGTGTAAATTTACACTGTCATCATCATCTTCTTCTCCATCGCTTCACCTATTTTGGTTGCTATTTAAGGATCAAGCCAGCATGCAAAAAGTGTGTACCAAGTAGTAATAATGTTATAGCAGTAGGAGCGTCTGTATAAAGGTAAATATTTGGTATTATATTTTATTCAACAGAGACTGTTTGCTTTATTATTTTTCCATTCCATTTTCCATTGTCAATGGAAAACTCTCACACGTAACACCTTTCTCCTCACAACCAATTGTACGATTTTGGATCGACAGCTTGCAGATAGGTAGTCAGAAAGTCTCTGTAACAATTCCAGTTTTTTTTTTGTTTGGAATGCTTGAAAACCCTGAGCATAAACGAATTCCTCTCCCTTGTCAGAAAAAATGACAGTGTCTAATATCTAGTTACAAAAACATAACCAGTTTATATAAGGATGAGTTTGTCCTTCCAATAAAATCTTCGTAAAACATCCTCAGCAGTAGCATCGTCATCTCTAAAATAACCGCAAAAAATGATTAGCTACTGCTGCTGCTTCTGTAAGCAATGAAAATGGGTGGGGACGGTCGATACGACGAAAAAAAAAGATATAAAAAAATGCTCGCAGTTAAGCTAGTTCTGCAGTAGCAGTGGTACGTCTGCTGACGCAAAGTAGAACAAAACGGTTTTTTCTTTCTTCGTCTTCATATAAAAGTAGAGAAAGTTGGGGCTGCGTCATATTATCCCTATTGATGATGATAAGGAGATCATTAGCAATGCTACATTGACCCGAAAAAAAAAACATTGTCAGTAGGTGGTATAGTGGAGGCGGTGGTGGTGGTAGTGATATCCTAACTGTTTGTGACGCTGAAGATACCACATAAAGGAAACCATGATAGGTACTTTCTCAACAACAAAAAATCTGCTCTTTCCCTCTCTCCATTTCGCCTTGTTTAAAGGTGAATATTGTGTTCAGTAAGCTTTTTACAACTCTTATGTAATTTTCATGGAAACAGGTACTTGGAATAAAAGAGAATGGTTTTTTTATTTCTGTATGTCTGCATGTCATTTATATTGAAACGTAACATTATTTGATATATAGAAACTCATGACATAAGACATTTATATATATTTTTGGGAAGAATATTAAACTTTTATATCGCTACTTTTGTATAACTACATTATTTTTAGTGTCTCTGTATCATCGAGCATAACTTGCTACCAAAAAAAAACCTTCAAGCTGTGTGTTCTTCTTTCTCTTTTTCTCTGCCTCTCTGATAATAATGCAATAAAGTTATTGATTGGTTCTTCTTCTTTCTGAGCAGCAGAAGCACAGGAGCAATTTTCCACAGACACCACACAGCAGGATCTAACAGCAAAGCAGTGTTTCTAGACAAGTAACAAACGCCACACAGACAACAGCAGCCATTATCATCAACGGCATCAACAACAACAACAACATAAAACCGACATCATGGAAACATCTCTGTTATTATTCCTGTCGTGACAAACAAAAGGGCTCATGTCAGGCCTCTGGTTTTGTTTTAACGATGGACTCATCTCACACATCTTCAAAAACTCCATTTTCTCTCTTAAAAAGTGACTTTCTATACCAGACCACCACAGAAACCACAAGGATTGACGTAACGTCTGATTTTGATGTGTTGTGTGTGATGATATTGATAACGACTTTTGGACCAACTGTGTGTAGGTGTAGGTGTCATACAACAAGCGTGAGAGGACTTGGCGACAAATCTTCCGGTAATATAATATTTAGTGCTAGTTTGCTATTGTTATGTAGCCAACAGACAGTTAAATTCCATAACAATGACGTTACATAACTACTTACGTGAAAGGAGGCAAAAGCTGGATGTATGATGATAAGTATATCAATCATGATCATATCATCCTCTCTCTCCGTTTCACTTTTCACGTGTTACCACATTTTCTTGATGAGTCAGGTTTTACAGAAAATATTATTAGAAAAGTGGTCCGTATATGTATTTTGTAGATAGAGGGACATTAATCAATAGAGAGGCAGATGGCGAAAAGAAAATGAAAGGAGAAAAGTGAAAAAGAAATAAATGCCCAGTTTGTTAGATGATAGGAGAGAGTAGCAGCAGCTGCGGTTTTTAGTATTAATGTCATAGTCATCATCATGAGCAACGTGGGCTTTTACAATCCAAACTTAAATCGGCTAATCGATTTTTCTCTCCGAAAAAAACTTTGATTTTGTGACTTCTTTCCAAACTTTAATACCTACCTGTCTGCCTGCCCACCAGCAGAGAGAAATAAAAAAAGAAGGGTATTTTGATTGGCCCTATGTCTCCAGTAACGCAATCAGTTTGCCTGGAAATGCTGTTTCATATTGGAAGATGGAGAGAATAGGAAAAGTTGTGAAATGATTGTTGAAAATGGAGAGAAAAGTAAAACTTTTCCCGGTTGCAACTTTTGATTAGATGAGAGGAGATGAGAAGTGAAAGGGAAATTGGTATATATGTAGTACGTACACACTTGCGAACTATATACCTGTGTTCGGTGTGGAAACGCGTTTCTTTGAAAAAAAAGTTGCGTAATTCAGCAAAGAAAGTTTAAAAGTAGCCAAGTAAAGTACGCAGTATGAAAGTTTGTCCAATAACTTATATGCATGTATGTATACGATAAAATACAGGTATAGTGTGAAAACCTAATTGAAACTGAAGTATGAAGGTTACCAATCAATATTTATGACACTTTTAATAATAATGAGAATATGTGTTTTTTCCCTTACGCTTTTTTTGATTCCGTTTATCTGCCCACACAATATGCAGCTAATTTTTTTTCCTGTCAATTTATAGCTTGCCAATCAAAATATATATAATATGGACAAGTTCTCCTTAAAACTTGACCATTGCACATAAACCACTTTCACACTTTCATTTTCACTGCACCCCAAAGCGTGGCTTTGTCACTGTGATCATTATTCATTCATCTAAACACACACAAAACACTTTATTTATTCACACAACCACACTAACAATGTATGAACTCGTATGTCGTTCTTTTTGCCAATCTCATTTTTTCAACGAACACGAATGAATACTGACCTTAGTATAAAAGAAATGACAAGTGTGACAGCATCACAAAAAAATTATTTTTCTCTCTTCGCCTGCATTTTTACTACTGCAGCTATTATCCATCCAGTCCACCACGTGACTATAATAATATGCTTTACTCTGACCATGAGAGACTACGGAAAAAATCTAGGTATTCCAATGACCATAGCAGCAGTAAAATAGTATCACACCAGCATGCAGCACCACTTCAGCTACAAAACTCAGACCACACACGTTGCATTTGCTCAAGTCTGAATGCATTCATAATAGTTCAGTATTGAGCATGTCAGTTAATTAGTACTTACGTTTTATGTCACAATTATCACTAATAGCTCAACTAAACTGTGTTTGTTTTCGTAAAGCAGCACTAGTGTGTAAGACGATAATAATGATAAATCCTAAATACTTAATAACAATAATCTTGTTATAATTGTGCGTTTGTACATGACTACCATATTATTAGCTAGCTTGCAACAGGTCCAACAAAGATTCCATTGTCTGCTCCCAAACATGCACCAAATCAATATTTGTATTTTAACTATCACCATTCAGATCACGGCTCCATGAATATTTATCACGTAAGCCAAAAGAATGTTTTCAATTTTTCTCAGTTTTTTTTATCCGGTTTCACAAGATTTTTTACAGCAACTTGAGAATAAGGATGATGACGTCAATGGAAAATATAGAGTTGTCTTACGGGAAAAAAAATGTGTTCATTTTAGTTAGAAAAAACCACTGCACTGCAGCTGCAACTGCTGCTGATTTTGATTAATTATGAGATAAAAAATAAAGAGACAACGATAACCAAACTGACGCTTGCTCAAGACGTGAACTGGTCTTGAGTAAACTTTGACCAAAAAATGCTAACAATGAGCAGCAGCAGCAGCAGGAGATTCCGTTTCCTTTCTCTCAACTTACTGGAAAGGAAATAGGCACGCGGCTGCTCCTTTTTTATTACTATTATGCAAAATGCACACAAGGCAATAGCATACACCTGGATTTTTTTGCAAAAAAAGCAAAAAATCTATTTAGGTATGCAAAATATTAGTATGCTGGTCGTTCTTTGTAGAAGAGAACTGCAGCAGCAGCAGAAGCATGAGCACGAGCACCGAGTGAGCATGAGTGACGATGATGATGATCGTGAGAAGAGGACAAGGTGGCCAGGCATTTGGCATGGCGCTATGGCCAAACTACTTTTTTTTTGCATCGAATGCCCGCATGCATGTTTGCACATAGTAAAGTAAGTAAACACCAGATTAAAAAGGAAATTGACTTGGCAAAAGAATGGAAAGAGAAAATAAAAGGGGAAAAACGATTGTAAGTAGCTGGAAAAAGGAAAAGAGAGAGAGAAAACATAAGAGTAAAAAGGTGGGGCTTTAAAAACACTCACTATTTTCTTCTTTATTCATTTTCTCTCCAGTTTTTAGTTTCACGCACAAAAACGTGCTACTCCTTCTGCTGCTGCTGCTGACCCCGATTAATCATTAGAAAAAAATAGTAAGAAAAAAAATGTATAGAAAAATGTATGTATGTATACCTGCATATCAGAAGAAGAAAAGGAAGTTGTAACGATGCGGAAAAGTAGCGGTAATGGAAAATGTTGCGTTTTTGGAAGGCTAATTTTTTTTAAAGCAGAAAGACCTTTTAAGAATTTCTATCCATTTCCATTAATTTATTTTATGAGCAAAAAGCACTACAAAGTATTACCGCATTCATGCATGTAGGGACAGACTTGGTTGAACAATTGTATGAAAATTGACCAGGGACTGACCACTACTCTGAATTTTTTTACCGTGCACCTTAATAACAGTGCATATAATGGTGAATAATGGCTTTCAGTTGTGACTACATCTATATTTTTTATAATTCCATCATAGGGTGACGGGAGCAAAAAGCCCATTGTGTTAGCATTGTACCAGCACAGCAGCACCTGTACTAGTGCAATAATAATATAGGTATATATAGAGTATAAAAAAAACTTTTTATTCGCTTTTCTGGACCCCAGCCCAGAAATCTGCTTACAGTAATTTTGGGCGCATATGCATGTCGTATGTCGTGTATTATTGATTGTCTTTTTGTGGACAAGTAAGTTCATACAAAAGAGAGTTTTAGCGAAATATAATGCTGACCATTTACTACTACTCCTGCCTGGAAACAAACCGTTTAAACGGAGAAAAACGGCATGATTTTTTTTTTCAACTTTACATTATTCTCGTTTTCTCTCTCATTCAGTTTATGCAAAAAGGTTGGTTGGTTTTGTTTAGGTTCTTTGGTTGTTGTTCTTTACCCGTTTTCCAAATAATGTGATGGTATGTATGACATGGAGAAAATGGCAAGCAATGCAGCATGGCAGTAGCAAGCAACGTTTAAAAATAGATTGGATGACTGAGAATATCATTACACACCACCTGTTCACCTGGTTTTTACCTCTGCCACAAACCACTGCTACTGCTGCTGCTATTTTGAGAAAACCGCAAACAAGAAAAAAACAGCATTTTTTCATTATGCCAACAACACAAGAGACTGGAATTAAAATAAATTGCTGACTTGGTTGGATAATCGCATCACCTGAGCTTTTCCTGTTGTTCTCTATAATATGTGGTGTGGTTACCTTGGTCCTTGGCACACATATTTTTTTCCCGTGCTGTTGTTTTTTTTGCATACAGTTCATAAAGTAAATTTAGTGGTGAATGGCGAAAGAAAATGTTTTGAGATTGTTCATCAAAATGCTTATATGCGGCATAATGTGTGTGTATGTGTGGGAGGACCAACTTTTCGTGGAAACTTTGTGCCCAAGTTATTTTTACCGTTGTCATGTGGTAAAGCTGTGCGTGGGCGTGTGAAAAATATTTCAACATTATTCATATGAATGACCCCATTTTAAGAGTCACCATTATCTTTGTGGTTGTAGCATATCTGCCGGCGTTGTTTGGAAAACCCAATTAAGTACACGTTTTAAAAGCACTTCATTCTCAAATATATGGCCCCATGTCAACCCAACTATCTTTCCATTTTGTCTTCGCTTTATCCTGAAATCCTCTCTTGCTCCTTTTGCTGGAAGCAAGAGAGACCTTTGAACTTACTCTCTTTTTCCCGTATATGTATAGTATTTACAAATTGTTAGAGCAAATCCAAATATTATGTATCTCACGGAAGAAATGATGAATGAAAGCAATTTTGCAGGGAAAAACCCATAAACTCACTTCCAATTTCCATCAGGCGCTCAAACACTCTCTCTGGTGTTTTAGCAGAGCGGAAAAAAATGAAGACACATTTTATTCATTTATTTTTTAAGGAAAAGACAAACAATGACATTTTCCCTTTTTTCGTTATGCGTTGTGGGATCATTTTTCTTAGGAAGTACACAAACAACAACAACGAAACGGAAAACCAAACGGTATTTGGCAGGGTAATGGATGGATGGAGAGATGCTATACTTTCGGTATTTTTTCACGTAAAAATGTATGCACAGAGTTCAGAAGAAAAAAATTCTCAATTTCTTGGGCTGTATTGAAGGATGTTACAAATTGCCCATTAGTTGGTAAACTCGTTTACTTCCGTGGCTTAACTGACCCCATAAATTTTTTTATAACAGGCATACAAACTCAAACCAAGTGCACAGGAGTGCGTATGTGCACCTACTTACGTAAATAAAGGATTTTTCTATTCCGTTATAATTTTGTTCTCTTCCTGAATGAGCCACTTAACTGAACATGACACGACAACGACGGAAAGAATTTGTGGGTTTTTTATACACAAATAACCCTAACGTTGGCCTCTTCCCCTCAAAAATGCTTTTTTTGCCAAGCGAGTGCATGTAACCATAATGAATCGCTAAATTGAATTTGTTTAATTTCTTGTCAAAGTTGTTAGAAACTTTACTCGTGCAATTAAGTAAAGTTATTATACCCTAGCCTAAGGATAGTTTGGCTTAATGAGTGATCAGCTTTTTAATGGTTTGTCGCTTGATCAGACTTTACGTAATATAACGAGAGTAGGAAAACAATATTATGTACGTCACTAACGTGACGACTGCAATTCATAAAAAGACATTTGGCTTGACTGTCGTTTATTGATTATTTATGAATAATGACTACTTTTATATACCAATCAATCTCATAATAGCTTTATTTTGTTTATAACTAGTGCAGGATATCGCGGTTGAAGATGCAACTTCAGAAACATGCACAGGCTGTGCACATCAAAACCAGAAACATGCACAGGCTGTGCATCTCAACTTCAGAATCATGCACAGGTTGTGCATCGCAACT
>JAHZMV010005346.1:0-32215 GCA_027743765.1 Coecobrya sp. COE2 | reverse complement strand
TACAAAATACAAATTGTATTTTAAAATACGTATTTTGATATTTTGTATTTTAAATACATGTATTTTGCCCAACCCTGCATTTATAAACAGTGAAGTGATCGATCTTTTAAAAAGTTAAAAATCAAAGATAGCAAATACAATGAACAATGTGGTTCTGCTTAACATTTTGTGAGAGGTGGTGAGGGTGCAATGCATGCATGACGTAGTCAAGTTTTCTGTACTTTAATAACATGGGATTGTTAATGCATATCAAAGTCTTTCATTCCAAAATTCATATTGTACAGCAGTATTAAACGCTCACATTTTTCACTATTTCTCTAATTCTATACACAGGCATAATTTATGCATACATAAATATATTATTATAAAAGCTTCAACAATATACACCTACGACGATCTTTATCGCCTTTTATGAACTAGTACGTTGTATAAATTGTACATGTGCATCATCAATGCCTGTTTGCTTGAAGCAAAGAAAACATTATACCTACGAGAAGAAAAATGTGCACATGAGCTTCTATAATAAATAATAGAAGAATCATTCTCAGCAAACAACCACGTTTAAATGTGATTCGGATATAATCAGCAAATCTCCGCTCAACAAAAAACTCTCGCATTATATTATACACATGCGCATCTACACGATATTTGAACAATTATTATTGCCTTGACTCAACCAACCTGAAGCAATATAGATAATACCTTACATACAATCATTTACCATCAATCCATACCAAAATGGTCATCAAAGAGACAACAACAACTACAACTTCGTCTTCGACTTCAACTAGTCGAAGAGATAGTAATGCAAACCCAAATAAGGAAAAAGCGAAAGGGAAGAAGGATTCTCCCACAACCTCAGCTGGATCCAGCCCTACAAAGTCCTCTAGGTCTAGAGTGGCGTCGCCAGAGAAGAAAACTATAGAGAAGTCACAATGCATCTGTGAGATTTGCACCTGTGGGTAAGTACAAAGTATACACTAACTACTTTATGGGCTGCAGACATTATTATTAACCATATATAACAATTTCACTTTCATTAGACAATCGTTGGCGTATGCGCATGAGTATCTTTTTTGGATTACGTATGTATGTCAGTGCATCAATATACAATTTGCACCTGTGTGTGACCTGAGTGAAAAATGAAATTTTTAATTATTATAGACATACTTCCTACATAAGCATTTTAAGAAAATACGTGAGATGGACATATTTTTTATTATGCAAACTTCTATATTCTTCCCATGCATGCTTATAATATTATACGTATCTAATTATGCAGAGAGGGTACATTAATATGCCTGATATGTTCAAAATTGTCCACCTACACGTCACTCCTGCGGTACACATGTAATTATTTTAAATCAAATATAAAAACTTGTGTTTTGTAAAAAAAACAGCAATACAGAGCATGATGGAAGAATATAGGCAAGATTGTATACATAGATTAACAAAGTTTCAGTCTCGTGAGATGCATTCTGCATTGCAACGAAATATCTGCAGCTGCCAAATATCTACAGTGACCTATTAACTGAGTTTAATATGAAAAAGAAATATAACATGTGTGGAATGATTTCAAAACAAATTGCCTTGGACAATAATAAAGGGGTATGTCAAGAGTCTATAAATGAAAACAGTTGGCAAGTTTATTACATTCAGCAATTTTATGACACACCATCCAATCAACAATTTACTCTGAAAAAGGATACTATCATTTAGGCATTCTTTAGCTTGTACTTCGTCAAGATGAATGTCTTACTCATTCTAACGATGCAACGTCTTATGCAACTCATTTACCTTATATGCCTTTCAGCCAACAAATAAAACTATCAAAACAAAATGATGTTTTTGCATAGATCATAGAGGATACGATGATTACATGATGGGTTGAAACTCATTGAATTTTATATGAGCTATGGTGTTTGTAAATTATTAGTAATATAGCCTCCGTAATATTTTAGATAGTTCAGTTCACGGTGGATTTAAATGAATACTCTTTTAAGATGAAGCTACCTGTTCATGATTACCTCATGCATTACGTAATCCATCCGTTTGTATGCGTGTATCGTGTACATTAACAGTACGTACACATGCAGAGAGAAACAACAATGTCATCCGCTTTTAACTCATTGTCATCATCAGTAAAAACAAGATTTCAGTTTCATGTAACAGGCAGTGTCAACATTGTTCTTCTAGTTTAGGATGTGTATGAATGTGTCTTCATATATCAAAGTATTATTCTGTTTCAGACGTGAACTAATGTCACTTACTTGTTTGGGAAACAAACTTTCAGCCGACCATTTATTTTGGTTTAACTACATGAAAATGATTGATGTGGACTGTTATCAGCGTGTTGAACACACGCCAGACGCCTTTTAAATAACTCCCTTAACGTGCACTACAAAAATTGCATTTTTTTATATTGACGTGATTCTATTATTTACTTTAAGTGGAGTAAATCCACTGGCACCGGCGTGCTTTTTAGGTATGCATATTATACTAAAAAATCTAAATTGGATAACCTTGAGTCCTTCTGTCTGCCAATAATATGGTAATTGAGCTATTAAGCTGCACATGTTCTATTTATGAACAAGTAAAGCACATCTTGACATCCTGTCAAGCACACTTGCATGGTCTTCTTGTACTTAAATAAATCAGACTTGAGTATGCTCATGCTACCCTAATTTCTTATAATGCCAGCAGAAAATATACGTATCAAAGCAATCTACATAACAACCCTCCCCCCACTGTACTATATGTAGGTAAAAATAATGATGTTTCTCAATCAAATCTAATCTCAATTCAGGTACAAATGTATCATATCACGTACGAAAAGAGATTTGTAATAGGTTATATAGGCTTATCATTTCCTGTCTGTTGTAGGTATTTTCTATGAAGCACAAAAATAAGTACATGTGTGTGGGATTTGTCTATATTAGGAAACCACATGCATAGAGAGTAAAATGCACTTTTGTATTTGTGCACCATCAAATTTGTGTGAGCTTGTATTTACGGGAAATCAAGATAATGATTTGACTTCTATTTTACTAAATTACATGGTTTCTGTGCCCATCTCTGTGACTCAATCTGTACTCATTTTTTCTCTATATAATAAGGCACTGATTTTCAACATTGAATTTTTTTCTTGACATTTTTCGAGCTCGTTGAAAATGCTTGCGGGCTTTACACGAAATGAAGGTGTCCTTGAAATTTTATTATTAAAAGGAAGCTCTGAAAGGTCGTAATCAGCAAAGCATCCTCCTCTGGTGATGGACCGACATAATAGTACTCTATATAGGTAGTTGAGCAATGCAATGGAGCCATAGTTTTTCACCAACTATTCTCAGCATTGCCATAATTATACCACCATATATTATATCACTGTAACGATAAAATAGCCGGCAGAATAAATAGAAATCTCATAGACTTACCTGAGCATGGTTTGATTTGATATACTTTGCATTGAAATGCTATTTTCAGACTTCCTAACAACAAGTAAACTACTTGCCAGACTTGTGGAGATTGAATATTTAGAAAAAATGTTGAGTAGGTATATTAGCCATAATGTATGTACTAGGTATGTACAATATGATGTTGTATATACAACAAAAAATGAAACCATGTCTGATTAATTTACCTGGTTAATAATAGTTTTACTTCAAATGTTTTGTGGCTTTTTGTGCGAACAAGTAGTAATATTCGCTTCACAACATTAATGATCCATGCATGCACGTATAACTTTACCGCATGGAAAAATGCAACATGTGTCTCAGCATCAGCATTCATCATATAAATACATAATTTTCCATTTCTATCATGTGCAGTTTAACTGAAATATATCATTACATTAACTTATGTTTGATTACTAAAAACAAGACCAAAAACATCCATTGAACCTAAGTTTTACTAGGAGGTTGCAACTAGCAAAAAATTTAACATGCACGAAATTACATGTGCAAAACCATAAAGTGTAAAGGATTTTAAAATGTGTCGTGGTCCGCTGAAGGACATGAATTCACATGGAAAAGCAATTAGCACATGGGACGGCGGAAACAAAAAACAACGATCATCAGATGTCTTACTTTATTTAGCCTTGAATGTTGGAAGCCCAAATGAAAAATGACAAAGATAAAGCCACTTGTGCCTTTACTTTGAAAAGTACTACGCTTCCTTTTCTTTTAATTAAATTTTTTTCTGGGAAAGCTCTCTCGCATGAACTTTCAAGTTTAGAAGTATGCCACCAAATTCATTTCGATTCTGTCCCTACACAAAGCATCAAAATAACTGTTAGCAAAGCCGTAAAAATCGCAGCAGCGTACAAAGCACAATTACACATATTTTATTTACTGCTATCCGTTATGCCATGCTTTTATACAAAATCCAAGTCAAGTGGTGATAATTGCGAATTGGTGAACCGACTCGAGCTATGGTTTTACGACTACTTGTTTCTGCGTCAAGGAAAGGACGCTACTTTTAGCATCTCTCAGTCTTTTATGATCATTGTTACTTACATAAAGTCCGCTTGTATTTATTTTTAACTGTGCCAACTATAATTATTATGATTTTCCATTTTACTATATAACATCATGCATTACTTTCTACGAAAGAACGGTGTATTTTACATTATTTTATTATCCAGCGTAGTTGGTAGCTCACACTACACAGATAATAGAAATGAAAAGGATTTGTCCTTTCTTGGCAAATGCTAACGGATATACAGAGACATAGATCTCTACAGAAAACAAAAAGTCACCAGTGGTACTCCATGCAGCGCAGAGTAGAATTAGCGAACTCGTAATTTATTCAAGAAGCTCTTTGTGAGCACATACACAGCTACTACTGCAGCTCATATTGGCGCAGTGCAGGCTATGGAGAAACAGGAAGCAGTTGTTGAGAATCTTTGTGGAAGACGCGGGACGGGAAAGTTGCCTCCAACTGTGGAGGGAGAAAGCACACACAGAGAAAGGAAACGGCGAGGACAGAAAAACGAGAGAAATGGCTATGAGTGGGGGTTACATACTTTCTCTTATCCTTCTGGATGGAACCCGCTGTTTTTGTCAATACGTACCAGTAACCTACTTGCACACGACGACCAGTTAAAGTGCGGTCATAAACCTTTCAAATTATTTTTGCTGGGTTGTGCTTTTATTGTAGGCATGTCAAGTACACTCATATAGGTATATATAAAACATTATGAATTTGAGCTAAGTTACTTTTATCTGTATGATTATTAGGTAATTGTCATATATTTGAATATGAAGTCCAAAAATCCATTTTTGGTATAAACTGCTCTTCGGCAGTATTTACTGATGATATCTGCAAAAATGCGTACCATTTGCAGAATTTACATATTCATGAATAAGTGCAGTTGGTGTAGATATTGAAGAAAAATGAAGTAGAGTTTTGGGGAAATATGTAACACCTTACATACCTAGTTTCACCTCAACACGTCATAAGTTATAAAAGAGGAAAATAGTCTTTATTTTCACGTATGTTACACCGGAAATCAGAACATGACAGTGTGTATAATGGAGAAAAGGAGGAAAGTGAATCGAGAGTACTTTTAATGATTTGGCAAAAGAAAACTTTCTCAGCTCTTACACCTGTCTGAATTATAGCACTTGGCAGCTGTTGTGCTATTTTAGGCGTTTTCCACCTAATAGTGCCGTGTGAATTACATGCATACGTACATAAGTTTTTTCGCGACTGGCGACAGTGGTGGTGACGTAAATTGTCTCCAATTTTACCCATACGTCAATAAGGTAAAATTTATGGGGGAACTTGCGTCTAATTTAATTTTGAGCACTTATAACCAAAAGACGGGTTTTCCAGTAAATCTTAATGCTAGAAGAATCAGATGAGAAAAGCGTTGAAATAAAAATCATTAATGTATCAAGCTAAAATAATTAGTGAGGAAAAGAAAAGTTCAAGTTCATCATGGCTTTCATATGAATGTAGTTTTCACTCTCAATATTCGCATCTACATATATTTTAAGAAAATTATAAAATTCATTATTTTTCTTATTTCTTCAATATTTTAATATTAGTTAATAAATAGTAGAAAATTAAAAATTTCAAACATAATAAATGATTTGAGTTGGACAAACAAAAGATGGAATGTGTAACATCACAATCCAAGTGGGATGTCAGGCTTATAATATACACTTACTCCCAGTTAATATGCTTCCTTTTCTGCGACCCACTTTCTGGAAAATAACCTTCAAACCCCACTTGAAGATGTCTAAAACTTATTTTTCATTTCCTACGAACAATTTATCATATTTCTGACGCATTGGTTTACATTGACATCGTCATTTTCATGAACACTGCGTTGGTTTTGTAAACCGGCAAGTGCAGCCACCCACTTGACAAATGAGGCTAATAAAGGAATCCCTTACGTCGAAAGACGTAACTACATACCTATTTGAAACAAACAATATACTCATTACACAGTCCTTTTAACTGCTTTGACAAAACAAGATCATTAAATTGAAGCGTGGGCAGTATAACATGAGATGACAAAAGAAAACTGACATTTTATATGCGATTTTTAGATTTCACTGGAAATTAAATAATAGCTGGAAAAGAATGAAACATTTTGTATTTGTACATTAAATAATTTTATAAATCTACATCAATCTGACTCTAGCTTGACAATTTCTACTTGTTTATGAAACCCCCACACACAAATTTGTGTACATTTCTGAGCTGTGGTGGTGACGGCGCCGGTCAACCTCTGCGAAAGAAGAATGAATTGTGTGCTTGTAATAATAGTTTATATTTCTTAGAGTTACATTACATACCAACAGCACCGGCTTTCCATTTTTGGAAAGATTGAATTTACCAAAAAAAACTCGTCCTTCCACTTCATGGCAAACGCCTACAGTGAACAATAGACGTTTGTTTAATCGTATATATACGTAGATAGTTAGTTATATCCAAGCTTTTTAGCTGGTTGCATATATTACCCCAACTGCACGTTTGTAGTGGCTGCGTAGAGAAAAAAATTGTACATCGAACTACCTTCCTGTGTAAACGAACCAAGTGACTGACACATGAAAAGAGTTAGTTCAGTCCAAATACAAGATACCAATTAGGAGTTATTCAGGTGTTGGATAGTCACCGCGTGGTGTGCGATTCAATGATAATCACGAGGAGTGACGACGTGTCAAGATGCTACATTTAAAGCATTAAATGCTGTTATTATGTTTTGCTACACATACTAAACTTGTGACTAAATTTGTTCAAAATGATGAAGAAAAGGTTACACGCTTTGGTAATTTTCAGCACCATATAGATAGCTGTATAAGAAATAGATTAGCTTGCATTCCTTGAAAATAACTATTTTACCATTCGCCACACTGAAAATTTGCAATCAGTGTGCACAAGTTTTAAATGGTGCATACTTTCATGCAGAGCGCAAGCATATATTTCTCTATTTCGGTCAAGTAAAAATTAAATATAGCAAGATGCAATAATAATTATATGGTTAAGTCATAAAGGGAAAATCTACCTGAGCAAAGTCAGTTTTGTTTTCATGCTTTGCAAAACCCAGACAGCCACAGGGTTCACAACAACAAGAAGTTGTAAATTTTATACCAAAATAATATTATATGACCTCGAGTAGTCGTGGATGATAAAGACTTCAATATAATTTTTCTCAAATATTGTACTAAATTGGTTAGACGGGACATGATTGTAGTACTACTCTCGTATTAAAGCAGCTTTTGCAAAACCATGATCTTGTCATTACAAAAACATTTCTTCTGTTAAAAATATTCGCTTCAATTGTGGTAACAAACTAACAAGCGTTTGACCTCTCTTCAAGGACAAATCAGCAAGTCCATTTCACCCTCAATGGAATAATTTATGTCTTTAGACAGTAAATTTGTATGACTCATTCATATACACAGCAGCTTGAAGTCTTATAAGGATTTTAAAATTAGCGAGCATTTTTTTGAATAAATGCATACTGTATTTATCTAAGCATAAATGAACCAATAGGTAGATGTACTTTTCGGAATTCTGTTAGATGAAATTATTCTACGAGCTGGAGCTAACTATACTAACCTATTTCCTCTATTCTCCTCGGGCTGAAAATTGAAGCTAGAAAATCCATTCATTAGCGAAAGCAATCACGTATGTACAACAGTTATTAATGTGGGATTCCTGTAATTATTACTATCATTTATTTCCACCCACGCGGATATCCATTGTAAACATCTAATTTATTTCTTGGGGCTTTGGGATATTCAAAGTAAATAGGAATCACTAATGTGATCATGTAGGTGCTTTTCTACAGATAAATATCTCAATTTTACACAAGGCGTTGTCTTTACTTTTCACTTGTGAGGGTTGCGATTTTTCTATAGTTGGAGTTGACTGAATCATTTCAAGTTAATTGAGTATCGAGGTTGTGGGTTTATTGAGGCAGACAGAACAACAGGAATATTATGCACTTTTGCCTGGAGCTGTGAACGCTGCACAGCGTTTTAGTAGGACTGTTGCATGTTCTCATGTAAAAAGACACACTTGTAATCACAATCAAATTCAATGAAATGCTATTCTCATCCCCTTCGCTTGGATTTGGGAAAAACATGATATAAAAGAATGATATTTAAGAATCAGCAATTTTTAAAATGATTTATTTTCCATCGGTCATTGGCATTATTAACATAAATGAAGCTTGACTTGGCCGGTTGCAGGGGGCTGATTAGGTCTCCTTTTAAAGTTTTACTTTGTCATGTTATCATGTTTAAAGTTCAAAGGAGCACATCAGACTTTTGTAGCCGCAACACGGGCAAAATCGAAATATATATTTTTCCCCTTGATAAGTGTTGAGATCATTAAATAAAATGCATTCAAAAAAATGATACAACCTACAGAGATTTGAGATCGTTAGCTAATTGTAGCACTTATGAATGATATACTCAACAAGCTTATTTTTCCCAACATGGTATTTCCATTTTGAAATGGAGGAAGAGTGTAAGGGCTTGTGTGAAAATTGCTCTTGTTCGGTAGAGCTATTCATCAGTTTATTTTATCAGTTTCATGACATGACAATATGTAGGTATCCCTCCTACTATTACTTCACCCAGAATGATATCACTGTTTACCGTTTATGTATGTATTTTTTTGCCCCGAAATTCTTTAAGCTGAGATGATGTAAAGTAAAAGCCTTTCGTTGGCGTCTTACGGTTAGAAAAATTCCGAATAAGGATACTGAGAACGTTACTTTACTTGTTATAATCTCCATTACGCGTTTTATAAGCTTGCACCCTGTTTGTTGCGTGTCTGCAAGATTACAGATTAGACTGTACATACATATTTTAATATAATTTTTACCACTTTTGCAACCTACAATGCCACCACACCACCAGCATCGATGATATAAACAACTTTAAGTGCATTTCACTAATGAACTTCAAGGTTTTTTGGAGAATAGTTAAAGTATCATGCTCTAATACTACTTTTTGCAAGAGGTATTAGAGATACTTCATCATCGTCATAATATGCGGTCTATGTACAACAAATGGAACAACCAGTAATAACCGAGAATAATCTGTGGAGTGAGATATTTTTTTTATGCTAGTTGGTGGTGGTAGTAATCACAGTTAATAAGCACAATGACATCATCCCTCAATTTATTTAGTCCATTTAAAAATTCAAGTCATATCACTTTTTTATGTTTAGCAATTGCAAAAACTGCATAAACTTGATGTTGTGAAGCGTTCAACTTATAACGCTGACACGTCACAGACGCTTGATGAGGAGGTTAGGGTGTGGGGAGGAATATTTTGTAGTCGACAAGCACTCAATTTGGCTTATTTGGCGAGGAAAAATCAACTAAAAATTTGCACTAGCAAAGTGCATTACTACTATTTTTTCTGTTAATATCCTCATACATTCCTCATATTACCTATCTAAAAAAGTAAATAAAGTTAATTGAAAATTTGTTAATAAATACTGACAAATATGTGTATAAAAATTAAATGTCCATTAGTTCATTTCATTGCTTGTAAAAAGTTCTAGTCGCAAGTCACCCCATATTCCAGGCATGGCTAAAATGCATAACTGTTTGATGTGATATGATAATAATGATTTACATGACATGTCCAAAAGATGATGGTTTGTTGTATCTTGTCACAATTTGCAATAACAGCTTAAGAATTCAATTTGCAAAATGGAAACTTAGCATAAAGAGACCTTTATAATCAATTTAATGCGACCTTAGCGTCCCAATCAACATAACAAATCGGTACACGATAATTGTTCCATGAAAGGAGCTTCTTCTTCCGATGCATGCAGTCCCTGTCAATCTCATTGTTGCAAAAATAGACACGATCGACAGCAATGACAGCGTAAATTGACAAATAGGCAAAATATAATGACAATGACAATTATACTAATGTCTGAATATGAAACCTTCAATTAATTTCGTTACTGGTGTCGTTGATAATGATATGAAGTTTGGAGACATGAGGTGATGGATGAGCTTGAACCTGAAAGTAACGGCAAGCTTGGTAAAAATTTTTAAAATGACATTTTAAATCACAGCCGAATTTAATTACAGTCCATGAAACTTGATAACAGTAATCCTGGATATTATGTAATATGCCATGCCACATATTGACTAAAATGAAAGTAAACGAGACGACGTGTGTGACGAGAATCCGAATTTGTAGACTCTTCTGCGTTTCAAACAATGATGGTACTCTGGTAATTGACCTGATCATTAATTATTGTTAATTTTAATTTCAGGAACCATCGTTGCCCCCATAATGATTTTAAGATTGATCATGTCGGACGGCAAATGCAATCTGGGGATGTTCAATGCGTGTCCACTGAAAGCAGAGACCAATTCAAAGCCCACAGTCAGGTAAGCTTTAAATGGAACTTAACTAGCTAAAGATGAATCATGTCCTATCATTTCCTAAATGTACTGTTAACTAATGATTCATTTTCTACTCATTCCATCGATTATGCAGATGGAAAAGGTGCAGATGAAACGAGGACAAACCACTCTCCATGTCGAGCAAGGAGAAAAAATGGAACTCAGCTCCTCCTACCAAGAGGAATTCCAAAGGAAAGAGGCTGAAGCTCGTAAAAGGTATGATAATTAAAACACTCATAATTAACATTATCTCAAACACCTCTTGACACCAAATATTTATAATTTTACCCATTTAGAATGAGAATGGACGACAATCTCACGTTAAGACCTGGGGATGTACAAATCATGGAAATAAGTGGAGATAATATGAATGTGGGCGGTGCTTATGGACAAACGTCCACAAATTTGACCTCATCTGAAATGAATCAGCATGGAGAATACTCCTCGTCGGCGATGTACTCGTCATCAATGCAGGAAGCAAGCTCGTCATCGTCGCAGTCCATGTCTCAAAGTAAATCCATGATGACCTCATCATCTTCACAAGAGCAGCAAATGATGATGAGCAGTAGTGGCGATCAACAGTTATCTTCGGAAATGACACAGCAATCGGGTCACCGCGGTTCAATGTCCAAACAACAGACAATTTCAACTTCTGGTGGACCTGGTGTTCCCAAAAAGAGGTTACGTGGAGGAAAAATAGAGCTGGTGCCTGATGAATATCTTTATCCAGAAGGGGTGAACATTACATCAACGTCTGAGAGCCTAACGGAACTTCAGAAAAGCCTTGGTGGACAATCGACTGGGTCATCGAAGGTAGTTCAGAGCTCGTCGTCAATGTCGTCATCGTCCCAGGTTGCGCAGTCCAGCAGCAGTAAATCAGAACAGGTCAAATCTGAAACGACTTCAAGTAAACGACTTGTTCGTGGTTCAACTGTTACGAAAAAGGTGCTAAAGGGAGGAAAGTGGGAAACGGTGGAGGTTTCTGTAGAAGAGCAGAGTGCTTCTGAAACAGTTCCAGACGAATATTTGTATCCTGACGGGGTTAAAATAATGTCTACTTCGGAAAGCGTTTCCGATTTTCAAAAGAATATTTCGGGATCCAGTACCTCTCAAGACTCTCAACAAATTAGTCAGCAATACTCACTCGAAACGTCAATGACGGGGTCACAAAGTATGGATAAAAGTACTGAATCCTCTAAAAACGTAACGAATAAAAATGTGTCATCTATGAAAACCTCGGGAACAGGAGGAATAGTGACTACTTCCGGGGCTGCTGTTTATGAAATTGATAAAAAGACAGGAAATCGCATTTTAAGAGGACCACCCACAACAAAACGCATACTGCGAGGAGGAAAATGGGAGACAATAAGCATTCCAGGGGAGATTATTCCAGAAGGTTCCATTCAATTCCAAAACTATCAAAAGATGCAACAGGACATCTCGTCGTCAAACCAATCATTCCACGACACAACATTCCAAGATAGTGAATCTTCCCAGATGATGACCTCCAGGACCACGGGATATGACTCCTCCAGACATTTGAAAAGTGGTATTCATTTAGGTGACGACAAGATGACTGCCCCTCCAGGGAAAACGGCTGTAAGAGGGGAACCAGTAATCAAAAAGATTTTGAAAGGAGGAAAGATTGAAACAATTATGGTACCTGGAGAAATAACGTACGTTGATGAGAACTCAATGGACATCACTTCCAAGTCCACCAGAATGTCAAGGAACTCTCAAGACATGATTAGTTCCGTAGGGGGAACACAAGAATTTGTAACAGAGAGTTATCAGAGCATGCAGGGTAGTACGCAGAATAGCCAACAGCAGTTAACTCGGGACGGCGATGTCATTACAACTACAACAACAACGACTTACGTTTATGAAGGGGATAAACCCCCCGTAGTAAAGTCTGAGACAACCAGAGACGTTGTGAAGGGAGCTGGAGAGCGAGTAAGTCGTATTGAAGATTCAAGTGTTACATCCTCCACGTCAAAAACCTCACAACGGAACACATCAAGCGTTGTCGACCAAACTACAGTAGTTAATCATGGTCTTAAACCAGGCGAAAGTAAGGTCATCCTCAGAGGTGGCAAACTGCAAACTCTTTCAGGTGGACCTGCTCCTTCTCCCACCAAGCAGCCTCAACCAAGAACTGGCAAAATAATCGGAAAAGATTCTAAATCTCAAAGTACGAAAATGTCCTCAACGTCCACAGAGGAAAATATTAGCAGTACAACCTCAACCATGGAATCCACCTCGGTTGAGGAGAGCTCTGCAGTTTCCGTAATTCAAGATGAGAGACGACGACATCAGTACCGTGGATCTCAGATTGAAACAATGACTGGCGGCACAACTCATGACTACGGAGATGTTCAAGGGCTCACTGTAGTGACCCACTCAAAGTCTTCAATGCAACAGACTGAAGATCAGATTAAGGCCCAAGCACAACTAGAGAAATTGACTAATGAATCGACTGTTTACGGAGTAAACTTTGAGAAAACCCTGAGGACTGCCCAAGTTACTGGGATTCATGAACGGGAAATTTCTCGAGGAATTGTTCGGATTAGTGAACTAGGTGTGGAAACTACAGAGGATGTGGAAAAATCCATTACGGAAATTAAAGCGGCTGATGTGTCATCTGAAATTGGGGTGGCAGAAAAGATTGAAAGTACCACCCGAAGCTCGGACAGACAGACTTTCAAGTTTGAGGAGCTCACTGCACGTCAGCGTGACGAGCAGACCAAAATGCTAACCAGAAAGACTGATTCAACCAGAAAAGTTGGCCAAGCAATGGTGGAGGATGTGTATGACGTTAAAACCACGTTCGAAAGCAGAGACTCCCAAAATGTCAAGTCTGTAGCGGTGGCAGATGAAAACTACACGTCAACGACCTACCTGGAAAAACATGAAGGTGACACGGTGGGGCGGAGTGATACAACATATCTGGTTTATCCACGCGTTGCGCCTGTTCGTCACGTTGATAATCTTCGGGTTGAAGGCACAACTGAATACAGTACTACCAGCAGGTTCGACTACGATGAAAAACAAAGTTCAGCAAGGCCCAAGCTCCAGAGACAAAACACATGGACCAAACAGGAGGGTGATATGTACCTGGAAACCACTGCCAAAACAGAGTTTAAGGAATTTCCCTTGACTAAGCAAGAGATTAAAAAGTATGAACCAACATTACGACCAGAAGGGCCATTCTATGGAAAGGAGAAGCAACCAGCTCCAGTTGGAGAGAGGTCTCAACCATTCAGATACAAAGATAACTTGCAACCTGAAGGTCCATTTTATGGAAAGGATAAACAGCCAGCTCCAACAGCAGAACGGAGAACGCCAGTGAAACATGATGATAATCTACGGCCTGAAGGTAGGAAATTGTAAAACATTTGTGGTTTAATTGCCACATTCATTATATTTTGCTTGACTAAAGTATTATATATAATTCAATTGGCCAATTTGTTCTTTTAAATAATTCCCTTTTGGCAATCTTTCTTATCTTATCTCATTGTGCCACTTTGTTTTAAGCGACGTAAGCAGCTTTAAGGTGGCTTTAGATAAGAGAGATATGTTTTCATTTTTTAATCATCATTACTATTATTATTATTTACAGGTGACTTTTATGATAAGCCACGCCAATCAGCGCCAATAAAGGGCGAGAGAGCTGATAAAATCGTGCACGCAGACAATATTCGTTTGGAAGGAACTTTTGATGAATCCACAACTTCGAGAAAAGACTTTCAGTCTGTCAGCCGAGGAGAACGTTACGACGTCAAAAAGTACGAAGATCAGTTACGAATTGATGGAGAATTCACCTCAACCACAGTTAATCGCGAAATGTATCAGACATTCAAAGGAGAGCGTGCTGACGTACGTCGACCAGTGGACAATTTGAAACCTGAAGGTACAACTTTGCCATGAAAAATTGATTCGTTTCTTTCGTTTTGCGATTCGTAATTCACAAAGGTTAATATTCTTATTTACTTTCCAGGAGAATTTTATAAACCCGTCAAGGATCAAATTGTTCCTGGAGAACGAGCCAAGCCTATTCGTCATGATGACAATTTGCATCCAGAAGGTTCATTCTATGAAAGACCTCAACAAGCAGCCCCGATGAAAGGCGACAGGGCAGACGTTGTAAAACCGAAAGACAATTTAAGACCTGAAGGTAGCCCAAAACTTATGCGTTTTCTGCTGTAGAGAAATTGATAAGCATAAGTATTAGCTCTAAATTTCGTTTTGGATTTTACAGGAGATTTCTGTCAACGTCCAAAAGACCAAATTGTTCCCGGAGAAAAGGCTAAACCAATAAGGCAAAACGACAACTTGCATCCAGAGGGTCAGTTTTATGACAGGCCACAAAAGGCCGCTCCCATGAAAGGGGATAGAGCAGATATTCGAAAACCACAGGACAATTTAAAACCTGAAGGTAAGCAGTTTATGACTGGTTACATATTTCAAACTTGTAATAATCCTCTCTAAAGTAAATGTTACAATGTTTACACTTTAGGCGATTTTTACAAAAAGCCAAAAGAAGATGTTGTCGCTGGAGAGCGTGCCAAACCAGTCAGACATGGCGATAATTTACATCCAGAGGGCCAATTTTATGACCGACCACAACAAGCAGCGCCTTTAAAAGGCGATCGTGCTGATATTCGCAAACCACAAGACAACCTGAGACCTGAAGGTACATGCATAATCAGTCATTGCGTCATAAATCAAAAAGCTATTAAGATTCTCCAATTAAAATTTGCTACTTGAATTGAACTTGTAGGAGACTTTTATCAAAAACCAAGAGAAGACGTTGTTCACGGGGAAAGGGCCAAGCCCATTAGACAAAGCGATAATCTTCATCCTGAAGGACAATTTTACGAACGTCCTCAGCAATCTGCTCCGATGAAAGGAGACCGAGCTGATATTAAGAAACCACATGATAATCTAAGACCTGAAGGTACAATTCAACCAACTCAGGTTACTGTTTGCTAGTTTAAAATTTAATTATAAAACAATTTGTTCCTTGTAGGTGATTTTTACCAGCGACCAAAGGAGGACGTAAGACCTGGAGAACGTGCCAAACCAGTGAAGCACGGCGACAATCTATTTCCGGAAGGTCAATTTTATGAGAGACCACAACAGGCAGCCCCGCTTAAGGGTGACCGTGCGGATATAAAGAAACCTGAAGACAACTTGCGTCCGGAAGGTGAGTTTTAATTAATCGATATTTATACGAAGAAAATGGTATAGTTATTTGACTAGGACAATACTTAATCGCTGCGTGAACATTTAATCTATGCCAGGCGACTTTTATCAACGCCCACGGGAGGATGTAGTTGCAGGAGAACGTGCCAAACCAATCAGACAAAGTGACAATCTTCATCCTGAGGGTAAATTCTATGACAGACCTCAAGCTGCTGCTCCACTAAAAGGTGATAGGGCTGATATTAAAAAGCCTAAAGATAATTTGCAACCGGAAGGGGACTTTTATCAACGCCCAAGAGAAGATGTTAAACCTGGAGAACGGGCCAAGCCTATACGACATGGCGATAACTTGCACCCCGAGGGCCAATTTTATGATCGACCCCAGCAATCTGCACCTTTGAAAGGAGATAGGGCTGATATAAGAAAACCTGAAGATAACTTACGGCCTGAAGGTATTTTACTATGAAAATGAGTATGTTTATTGTCATCAGGATACAAACTGCAAACGCCTACTTAACTTGTTTTCCTATTTAGGTGAGTTTTATCAACGCCCAAGAGAAGATGTTGTTCACGGGGAAAGGGCCAAGCCAATTAGACAGAGTGACAATCTTCATCCTGAGGGTAAATTTTATGAAAGACCTCAGCAAGCAGCTCCTTTGAAAGGTGATCGAGCTGATGTGAAGAAACCACAAGATAATCTTAGACCGGAAGGTATGTCAAAAATGAAAATGCGAAAAGTTCTTGAACGAAAATCCTTTAAAATTCTTGCTATTTTGCAATGATGGTTTTTTTTACATTTTGACTTTTATAGGAGACTTTTATCAGAAGCCAAAGGAACATCTTGTTCCTGGCGAAAGGGCCAAGGCAGTTAAGTTTGATGATAATTTAAAACCTGAAGGTCAATTTTATGATCGGCCACAACAAGCTGCGCCATTGAAAGGTGATCGAGCTGATATAAGAAAGCCTCAAGACAACCTGAGACCTGAAGGTTCGTTACATCATCTCATTGTAATTTTAAAAATGGATTGTGTTCATAATTTAATATACGATCTTTACATTTTTAGGAGACTTTTATCAAAAGCCAAGGGAAGACGTTGTTCACGGGGAAAGGGCCAAGCCAATCAGGCAAAGTGACAATCTCCATCCCGAAGGTCAATTTTATGAGAGACCTCAGCAAGCAGCTCCTTTGAAAGGTGATCGAGCTGATGTGAAGAAACCACAGGATAATTTGAAGCCAGAAGGTTAGAATACCGATGTGACAATTTAAATGTTTGGTATTAGTAGTAATAGCCACTTATTATTGAATTATAAGCAAAAACCACTCGATTCTCTGCATATAGGTGACTTTTATCAAAGGCCCAAGGAGCAATTAGTTAATGGGGAACGAGCCAAACCAATTAGGCAAAACGACAATCTGCATCCAGAAGGCCAGTTTTATGACAGGCCACAGCAGGCTGCCCCATTGAAGGGTGACAGGGCTGATATTCGAAAACCAACTGATAACCTTAAACCCGAAGGTAATAATCACCTAATACGAAATAATATGTAAATACATGTATAGTCTATGTCATGAAACCTAGCTCAAACGCTGTGTTTCTGTGTCTTCACAGGGGATTTTTACCAGAGACCAAGAGAAGATGTGGTGATGGGAGAAAGGGCCAAGCCAGTTAGACAGTCAGATAACCTACATCCCGAAGGTCAATTTTATGACAGACCACAACAAGCAGCACCTCTTAAAGGTGATCGTGCAGAGGTTCGAAAACCCACCGACAATCTCCGGCCAGAAGGTAGATAGAAACGAAAATTATTAACAAATCCATGGTCAGTCCGTTTAAGGTTCTAATAATTTAATTGTAACTATTTTGTTTTTAAAGGCGATTTCTATCAACGACCTAAAGAAGATGCGCCAATGGGAGAACGAGCGAAACCTGTTAAGCATGGAGATAACCTTCATCCAGAAGGGCAGTTTTACGATCGTCCTCAGCAAGCCGCTCCGTTGAAAGGAGACCGTGCAGATATTCGCAAACCAACTGATAATCTTAAACCAGAAGGTACATTTCGCAAGAAGAAACAAAAAGGGCAAAGGTTTAAGCTTTTAAAGCGACCACAACCATGTCTAATAAATAATTTTCTTTTGTTTCAGGCGACTTTTATCAAAGACCAAAGGAGGATGTGGTTATGGGAGAAAGGGCTAAACCTGTTAGACAAAGTGATAATCTTCATCCAGAGGGCAAATTTTATGATAGACCGCAACAAGCAGCTCCTCTGAAGGGTGATCGTGCGGATATAAGAAAACCTGAAGATAATCTCAAACCAGAAGGTTAGTTAATTAGTTCTGCAAATGAGTCATTTAAAAAAACTTTTGTAAAGGTTTCTCGATTCCTGCTTTGAGTAATATTGACATTTTAAATTCCACAATTAAATTAACTGTTCATTTTGCAGGAGAATTTTATCAAAGGCCGAAGGAGGACGTGGTTATGGGAGAAAGGGCCAAGCCTGTCAGACAAAGTGACAATCTCCATCCTGAAGGTCAGTTTTATGACAGACCACAACAAGCAGCTCCTCTAAAGGGCGATCGTGCGGATATAAAGAAACCTGAAGATAATCTCAGACCAGAAGGTAAGAATACTAAGATTCTAAATACATCGTCCTTTCCATGTACTTAATTTACACTAATTAACTATTACACTTCAGGTGACTTTTACCAAAGGCCAAAAGAGCAACATGTGCATGGGGACCGCGCAAAGCCAGTAAAACACGGAGATAATTTATTCCCGGAGGGTCAATTTTATGAAAGGCCACGGGAATCAGCTCCACTTCGAGGAGATCGTGCAGACATCAAGAAACCCACTGATAATCTGAAACCAGAAGGTGACTTTTATCAAAGACCGAAAGAGTCTATGGTTCCAGGAGAACGGTCAAAACCCGTCAAGCATGACGATAATTTGCATCCCGAAGGCGAATTCTACGGAAGACCAGAAGCTTCCGCACCACTACGTGGTGATCGTGCTGAGGTTCGGAAGCCGCAAGATAATTTAAAACCAGAAGGCGACTTTTACCAACGCCCACGTGAAGAAACAATGGTAGGCGAACGTGCTCGGCCAATCAAGCAAACTGACAATCTACAACCGGAAGGGGAGTTCTATGATAGACCACAACAATCAGCACCACTCAAAGGAGAGCGAGCAGATGTGCGTAAACCAGTTGACAATTTAAAGCCAGAAGGAGACTTTTATCAGCGTCCAAAGGAGGAAGTGATGCATGGAGAACGCGCTCGACCAGTCAAATATGGCGATAATCTGCATATGGAGGGACAGTTTTATGACAGGCCACAGCAAGCTGCTCCACTTAAGGGTGAAAGAGCAGACATTAAGAGACCAGAAGACAATTTAAGACCGGAGGGTGAGTTAATGGTTTCATAATGACTGATTCGTTGGATGTGCAATTTTATGTTATTGGTGACGGTTTGTCATTTTGGTGATGGTATTATTAACAGTAGCACTAATATGCTTAAAACCGTATATTTTTTCACCATTCTTTCTTTAACTTGTATTTGCGATACTTAATAAACTTTGCTAAATTCGGTTTATTTTTAAGATCCTTTAAGATGCGGAGTTATTTTAAACTGCTTTAATCACACTTGCCGTCATTGCATGCACTGTATATATTGTTGTATGTACTAAAATCCAATGATAACCTCCTGTGAATGATTTGCATGCAATTTAAATGCGAATTGTACATCAATTTTTGTATGGTCACGTCATCCACATTATTACACACGTAAAAACTTGATTAATTACTCATTTGCACTTAACTAACTCACTCACAAATATGCGCCATAAAATCTTGCTTGAAGAATCGGGAAATGGTGTAAGTTTCTTTATACTTATTTTAAAAATTAGAAATCAATAACTTTAACCTTTTTCGGCTTGTCAAGTAAATACTTTTTCAGAATTGATAAGGTATTTGGGATTCGTTTATAGGTGATTTTTACCAAAGACCGAAAGAAGGACCTATAATTGGAGAAAGGTCAAGGCCTATCCGTCAAGAAGACAATTTGTACCCTGAAGGTGATTTCTACGATAGACCTCAAAACGCTGCACCACTGAAGGGTGATCGCGCAGAAGTTAAAAAACCGAAGGATAATCTTCGACCAGAAGGTATGCCGTTGACCTTGCCTTTACTATTACTCATTAAACTTTAAGTTGATAATCTTGTCTTACTACATTATGTAATTTTGCTTATAGGCGACTTTTACCAACGACCAAAGGAACAGCTAGCTCCCGGTGAACGAGCCAAGCCGATAAGACAGTCAGATAATCTCTACCCCGAAGGACAGTTTTACGAAAGGCCCCAAGAGTCTGCGCCACTGAAAGGTGACAGAGCCGACGTGAAGAAACCTGTTGATAACCTACGTCCAGAAGGTATGTATAACGCCAGAGTGATCATTGTGTATCAATATGGTTTTAAAATGTTTATACATAGGGCATATACTAAACGTCTATATAATTCGTAGGTGACTTTTATCAACGGCCAAAGGAACAAGCAGCCCCAGGTGAACGAGCCAAGCCGATAAGGCAGTCAGATAATCTCTACCCCGAAGGTCAGTTTTACGAAAGACCGCAAGAATCTGCGCCACTGAAAGGAGACAGGGCTGATGTGAAAAAACCTGTTGATAACCTCCGTCCAGAAGGTATGTATAACGGCAGAACGATCAGTATGTATCAATAAGATTTTAACTCTTTATATACCAAACGTCTATGTAAATCGTAGGTGACTTTTACCAACGGCCAAAGGAACAATTAGCCCCTGGTGAACGGGCCAAGCCAATAAGGCAGTCCGATAATCTATACCCCGAAGGACAATTTTACGAAAGACCGCAAGAATCTGCTCCAATGAAAGGTGACCGAGCTGATATTAGAAAGCCTGTTGACAATCTCCGTCCCGAAGGTATGACCACAAAAGTGTAGTTTTTTTTGCATGAAACGACTTTTTGCTTTAAAATAACTAAATTGATAATTAATTTCTTTGATAGGTGACTTTTATCAAAGACCAAAGGAACAATTAGCCCCAGGTGAACGGGCCAAGCCAATAAGACAATCTGATAATCTCCATCCCGAGGGACAGTTTTATGAAAGACCACAAGAATCTGCTCCAATGAAAGGTGACAGGGCTGATATTAGAAAACCGGTTGACAATCTCCGTCCAGAAGGTATGATTAAAAAATTAAACCTGCAGTTTTATATAAAAGCCTTCATTCTCTCTATTAAGTATTTCCAGAAAATAATTTAATGGGTAATTTTGTTTATAGGTGACTTCTACCAACGTCCAAAGGAGCATGTAGCTCCAGGTGAACGAGCCAAGCCGATAAGGCAGTCTGATAATCTTTACCCTGAAGGTCAATTTTACGAAAGACCCCAGGAATCTGCTCCAATGAAAGGTGACAGGGCTGATATTAGAAAACCGGTTGACAATCTCCGTCCAGAGGGTATGACTATAAATTTAAACTTAGACAAAAACGGTATCCATTAAAAAAATATTACAATAAAATAATTTAATTTGCATTAGGCGACTTCTACCAACGACCAAAGGAACAGGTAGCGCCAGGCGAACGAGCCAAGCCTATCAGACAATCTGATAATCTATACCCCGAGGGTCAATTTTACGAAAGACCCCAAGAATCTGCGCCTATGAAAGGTGATAGAGCGGATGTTAAAAAACCTGTTGACAACCTCCGTCCTGAAGGTAAAGATGTTTTGTTTCCTACTTCAGAGTTACATGTAAGTAAATTCCTATGTAAAGAGGAAACGGTTAATTTTAATTATTTTGGTCATCAGGTGATTTTTATCAAAGACCAAAGGAACAAGTTAGTGTTGGTGAACGAGCAAAACCAATTAAACAGACTGATAATTTGCATCCGGAAGGACAATTCTATGAGCGTCCACAACAAGCTGCTCCGCTTAAAGGCGATAGAGCTGACATAAAGAAACCAAAGGATAACTTGAAGCCTGAAGGTAATGCATTTAACATTCCTAACAAATAGTGAAAATAATGATTTCATCTCCAGTAGTATTACGCTGTGATTATCAATGACACACAAATGATTAATTTAATTACTTTTTGTAGGCGACTTTTACCAACGGCCAAAGGAAGAAATGGTTAATGGCGAACGTGCAAAACCAATTAGACATGGAGATAATCTTTATCCAGAAGGGGACTTTTACGAACGACCTCAGAATGCTGCTCCACTTAAGGGAGACAGAGCTGACATTAGGAAACCTCAAGATAATTTAAGACCGGAAGGTATGCATTAATGCATTACTTTTTGTGGATAATTTGAGAATGTTGAGTGTTCCATTAGCACTAATTGTTTTTACGGAATTGCAGGGGACTTTTACCAGAGGCCGAAAGAAGAAGTTGTTCAAGGTGAAAGAGCAAGGCCTGTCAAGTACGGAGATAATCTGCACCCAGAAGGACAGTTTTATGATCGTCCTCAACAGGCTGCTCCATTAAAGGGAGAAAGGGCAGATATTAAAAAACCTCAGGATAATTTGAAACCTGAAGGTCTGTGTACTTTATAGAACCCATTTACATATGTATTTATGTATTTCAATATTTATTATTATAATTTTCTCTTTTGCAGGCGACTTCTATCAACGACCAAGGGAAGACGTAGTTCAGGGTGAAAGAGCCCGACCAGTTAAGCACGGCGATAATCTTCATCCCGAAGGCCAGTTTTATGATCGACCACAACAAGCTGCACCATTGAAAGGTGATCGAGCTGATATAAGAAAGCCTCAAGACAATCTGAAACCTGAAGGTTTGTTACATCATCCCATTTTAATTGAAGAATCAAATGTATTCCAAATTTACTATAAGTTGACCTTTTTAGGAGACTTTTATCAAAGACCAAGAGAAGATGTTGTTCACGGTGAAAGGGCCAAGCCAATCCGACAAAGTGACAATCTTCATCCAGAAGGTCAATTTTATGAGAGACCTCAGCAAGCAGCTCCTTTGAAAGGTGACCGTGCTGACGTGATAAAGCCCCAGGATAACTTGAAGCCAGAAGGTTTGTTGTGTTATTTTTAAATATTGCTGGACTTTATCAAAACTATTATATTCGTTTCACTCCTTGTGGCAAATTCCAATTAAATGATAATTGTGTACTTAGGCGATTTCTACCAAAGACCAAAGGAGCAGGTTATGCATGGTGAAAGGGCTAGACCGATCAGACAAGAAGATAACCTACATCCTGAAGGCAAGTTTTATGAACGACCTCAGGAATCCGCTCCAATGAAAGGTGACCGTGCTGATGTTAGAAAACCCCAAGATAACTTAAGGCCAGAAGGTAGTTTAAAATGCAAATATTTTTTTACAAATTGAATATACAAGCACAATCCTAATTTGTCGTTTTACTTTATGAATTAGGTGATTTCTACCAAAGACCAAAGGAGCAGGTTATGCAGGGTGAAAGGGCCAAGCCAATCCGGCAAGAAGATAACCTGCATCCTGAGGGTCAATTTTATGAAAGACCACAACAAGCAGCTCCTTTGAAAGGTGATCGTGCTGATATTAAGAAACCGAAAGATAACCTTAAACCAGAGGGTGACTTTTACCAACGACCTACCGAGGATGTCGTTCATGGAGAGAAAGCCAAGCCAATTAAATACGGCGACAACTTGAAACCAGAAGGAGAATTTTACGGTAGGCCGGAAGCATCAGCCCCAATGAAGGGTGACAGAGCCGATGTCAAGAAACCAAAAGACAACCTCAAACCAGAAGGTATGCATTCAAGCCCGAATTTTATTCATTGTTCTCCAGTTTCTCTGACTTGCAAAGCCCTCTAATGTTATTTTGTTACACTATTTTATATTATTCCTTGTTTTAGGGGATTTCTATCAAAGGCCGAAAGAGGAACTCGCTCCTGGCGAGAGAGCTAAACCTATCAAGCAAACGGATAATTTATTCCCAGAAGGTCAGTTCTATGAAAGACCCCAACAATCGGCACCTTTGAAGGGTGATAGAGCGGATATCAGAAAACCTGAAGATAATTTAAAGCCGGAAGGAGACTTTTACCGCCGTCCAAAAGAGCAACTTGTGCCGGGTGAACGTGCTAAACCAGTCAAACATGGTGACAATTTGTTCCCCGAAGGAGAATTCTATGAACGACCACAAGGAGCGGCTCCCCTCAAAGGGGAAAGGGCTGAAGTTAGAAAGCCCCAAGATAATCTGCGACCCGAGGGTGATTTCTATAATCAACGTGAAGAAGTGGTTGTCCTCCGTGGTGAAAGAGCAGAGAAAGTCATTCATCAAGACACATTGAAGATGGAGGGCCGCCTTGAAGAGCTCACTACAAATATGCAAAACTATAAAGAATTTGTGGGTCAACGAGCGGAGAAGGTTATTCATGAAGATTCACTTCGAATGGAAGGTCGTTTCGAGGATACCACTACAAGCCAACAGAATTTCAAAGAGTTCAGAGGAGAAAGGAGAGAAATCGTACGACATCAAGACAATTTAGTCATGGAGGGTGAATTTGTTGGAAGGCGACAAGAAGCAGTGTATCTCAAAGGTGACAGAGCGGAGGTTAGAAAACCGGCAGACAATCTCAAGCCAGAAGGAGACTTTTATCAAAGGCCTAAGGAAGAGATCATGACTGGTGAAAGGGCTAAAAGACAATTAAAAAAAATATAATCCACTTCTTTCAATGTAGAAATTTCTATTCGGATTACTTTTCCCGTGTTAGATTGTATGTAACATGTTTATTTATCTTGATTTTTGTGTAGGCGACTTTTACCAACGGCCAAAGGAAGATGTTGTTCAAGGGGAACGCGCTAAGCCAATTAAGTACGGAGATAATCTGAAGCCGGAAGGAGACTTTATCGGTAGACCACAAGCGGCAGCTCCGTTGAAGGGTGATCGTGCAGACATTAAAATACCACAAGACAATTTGAAAACAGAAGGTAAAACTCGTTTAGTTACTGTCGGCTATTTAAGTTATACCACATATAATTAATTAAAAATGTTGTATTACTTGTTTCAGGGGACTTTTACCAAAGGCCCAAGCAAGATCTCGCACCGGGTGAAAGAGCTAAACCCATTAGACATGGTGATAACCTTCATCCTGAGGGCGAATTTTATGACAGGCCACAGGGTGCTGCGCCATTGAAGGGCGACAGAGCAGAAGTCAAGAAGCCCCAGGATAATTTGAAACCCGAAGGTAATTTATATATTAAGTTTCAGAAAATTAGAAAACACGAACACTCATAATTCATGGTCAGTGTTGTGATTCTTTTAAATTAAATGTCCATTCTAGGCGCATTTTATCAAAAACCCAAAGAGCAGTATGGTCCAGGTGAACGAGCGAAGCCTATTAAACAAACTGACAATCTCTTCCCCGAGGGTGACTTCATTGGTAGACCACAAGCTGCAGCTCCGTTGAAAGGCGATAGGGCTGAAGTTCGCAAGCCTCAGGATAATTTGAAACCTGAAGGTAAATTTTCATACACTTTTTTATAAATGTGCATAGAATTTCCATTTATAAAAGTTCTTCACGTGTATCTTATTTTTCATTAGGAGCATTTTATCAAAAACCAAAAGAACAGCCAACGATGGGCGAGCGAGTGAAGCCTGTCAAGCATGACGACAATTTACATATGGAAGGTCAGTTTTACGATCGGCCAACAGCAGCAGCTCCTTTAAAGGGAGATAGGGCTGAGGTCAAAAAGCCACAAGATAATTTGAAACCTGAAGGCGATTTCTATCAACGGCCAAAGGGTGAAGTGGGTCCTGGTGAAAGGGCAAAACCTGTAAAGCACGGTGACAATTTGTTTCCTGAGGGTGAATTTTATGGAAAGCCTCAAACCGCTGCCCCCATTAAAGGTGATCGTGCAGAAGTTAAGAAACCACAAGATAATCTCAAACCAGAAGGTGAATTTTACAAGCGTCCAAAGGAAGAGTTACTTAATGGAGAGCGAGCTAAGCCAATTAAGTATGGAGATAATCTTTATCCTGAAGGAGCCTTCTATGATAGACCTCAAGTAGCTGCTCCCATGAAGGGCGAAAGAGCCGAAGTGAAGAAACCGAAGGATAACTTGAAACCTGAAGGTACAATAATAATATGAGTTTCGTCTAATTATTGATTAAATAAACGTTAAATGGCTTCACATATGATATAACGCCAATGACTTTTACAGGTGACTTCACAGATAGAGCCAAAGAAACTGTAGTTCTACGAGGAGAAAGAGCGGAGAAAGTTATCCACAAGGATACGCTCAGGATGGAAGGGACATTTGAGGACTCCACCACAAGCAAGCAGAATTTTAAACAAGTTCGTGGGGAGCGTACTGAGGTTGTCCGTCATCGGGATAATTTGGTAACAGAAGGAGACTTTACTGGAAAAACAATTTCCCAAGACGAGTTTCGTAAATATGCCCGAGGAGATAGAGCCGAAGTTGTCCGTCATGAGGATCACTTAAAAATGGAGGGTGAGTTGAGTATGAATCCTAGCAGTAAGGATCATTTTCAGGGTGGAACTACAGGAAGCGAAAGGTTACCCCTAATAAAGCCCAAGGATAACTTGCAGATTGAAGGTGAACTAACAAGCTTAACAAATGACTAAACAAATATCAGTAATTTGAAAACAAGAATAAATGTTGTTTATTATCAGTAAATCGTAAAGTACAAAGTAATAAGTAATGACATTTTATTAGAGATATATTTCGATTCAAATTTTAACTGTGTAAACAGAAAACATTTATTCTTGATATTAACAAAATTAATCAGTTTCCCGTAAAACAATGAAACCCTCAGGATCCTCAAGCTTCAGTGAGCATTTCATGCCTGCCATTCGCCCAAGCCAGCTTCCTCTCTGGAAAGGTGATCGATTTGAAATGAAGAAACACCAACCTACACTGAAGCTGGAAGGCGATCACGATTTCTCAAATAATCGTAAATTTTACTCACTTCCAATTGTGGGTGCAAAATCATGTCCGGTTAAGCCACAGGATAATCTTTACCTTCAGGGCGACCTCAACTTCGACTCCCTAGAGTCATCGCCAACGAAGAGTAAATTACCTGTTCCTCTGTTCGGTGATCGCGCCCCAGTCAAACGACACCAAGATAACTTGAGGCTAGACGGGATTTTTTACGGTTTTCCTACAAACAGGGACTTGCGAGGTGCAATGAACAAGGGTCCTTTATCTGAACTGGGTTTGTCCCCAAGACACATTCAAAGGTCCGTCATGGACAGGAGATCATTTCGTAATCCACGTGTTTCAACACATTCAAGATTATTCAATGATCATCAACTCAATTCCTCTGCTGGTGATTTATTCTATGGAGGAAATGTCTCTAGAACTGGTCTGCAAGAATTACCAACCACTAGAGCAAGTGAAATTAACTACCCTGACGTAGTCAAGTTGGACTCGCAGAGTTCATCCATTGAGACGTTCAGTGACAGTATATCTAATAACAATGCAGAAGAAGGTGCAGCAAATTACATTATCAGTCAGCACCCTGTCTCTATGCACTCCTTGCACCCCACTGTAAACTCTTCTTGATTTTTCAGCAAAGACGCTTTCAACTTTCACCAGTTGTTCTTCTCACCCCAACACACGATCATATTATTATTTTGTTTTATGATTTTGCCTTGTTGTTATTATCCAGCAGAAATGATATTTTATTCTCACTGGGATCTTATGCTTTATGCACTTTCATTACTTTATACGCAAAAGTGGTTAATTTGTTACATAATATATTTTGTTTGGTTGACAGGGTCCTTTGCTACTAGAACGAAAACTGAGGTTCTTCATGGGGAACGTCGTACTCTCATTAAGCACGACGACAATCTTTATCCAGAAGGTATGTTTCATTGTTTTTAAATATCCAGTAAGTTCAAGGTAGTTTAATATGTTTTAAAACGCATATATTACTTTTGTTCATAGGTTCGTTTTATGAACGTCCAGTGGAAGGTGCTCCGGTCAAGGGAGAAAGGTCACCCGTTAAAATTCCACAGGATAATCTCAAACTAACTGGCGACTTTTATTCAGTGAAAAAGGACCAAGTTGCTGTACGAGGGGAACGGTATGAAGTGAAGAAACCTCAAGACAATTTGAAACTTGTTGGTCCAATGGAAGTTCCACAAAAGTCCCCTGGCTACACCAGAGGAGAGCGGGCAGTGGTTGTTCGTCACAGTGATAACTTGACGGTTGGAGAGGGATCCATGTCACTGGAAACGACGACCAAGTCGCAACAGAGAAATGTCATTGATACCAGGTCCACCACGAAGCAGACCAATCTCCGGAAGCAGACGTCGTCTCAAATAGTTCTTGGCGAAGATCTTGGAGATGCTAGGTTTGATAAAACGGTAATAGCTAAGCGCACAACGGCTGAGGCGAGAAACCTAACCAATGGGCATATGACCATTGACAAATCAATGGAGTCAACTACCAGACAGGGCGCTGAAACCAAAACATCTGCAGATCGGTCTGTTGAGCAGAAAATTATAACGCAGTCCATGGGAGCAAAATCCAGCGTCAACCAATCCATAATCCTGAATGATGTTAGTCAACAGAAGCAGATACAATCTGGTTCCAATAAAGTCGTTTCTTCATCTTCCGCTACCACTGCTACTGGTCAGACATCCTCATCTAGTATGGAACTAATGTCAGCATCACAGAAGCAGTCGTCTCAGTCGTCAGTTCAAGTCCATGCAAATAAACAAGGAACTCGTGAGGTACAAGTTACAAGAGAAGTTACAGTTACCAAGAAAGCTGCACCGGGAGGTGGAGAGATCATTACCACCACTACAACTACTAGGGCGTTGCCCTCATCCCAGAGAATCACCACATCTTCATCAGAAAACCGATCTTCAACAGAACAACTTCAACAACAAAGTAGCTTGCATACTTCCCAAAGTAGCCAGAATAAAATTGTTAGCTCCACAGCACAAGACATGAGGAATGCACTAACGGCTCAACAGAGACAAAGTCAACTTTCCTCACAAAATATGACCACTCAGCAGCAGCAGCTATCTTCATCCCAGCAACAGCAAATGAAATCCTCCTCGCAACAAATGGGCTCTTCTACTACTCAGCAAATCGACTCATCGTCACAACAGCAACAAATGACTTCCTCTTCGAAGCAGTTAAAGTCCGCATCATCTCAGAAGGAATCTCAGCAATCTTCTTCACTCGTACAACAATCATCAAGCATATCAGCAACCGAGTCTCGAGCTTTAAACTCGTCTTCTCAGCAACAGATTTCCTCAAGCCAGGCACAGATCATTGCTTCAGATAGAAATGCCAGTAACATAAATATCGGAGGAAAAACACAAGATGGTCGATGGTCAAGTCGAGATGAAGCCGTTTCAAAAGGAGCATTTGCAACAACTTTGAGATCTGGGGGAACCGGAGACTTGTCCCAGGCCCAAAGCCAGAGCCAAAGCAGAAGTCAATTGTTCCAAGGTCAAATGGATACTTCTGCTGATAGACGGTTTGCATCCTCCTCTTCTGCTTATGGGTCTCATTGTGCTCTCCATCAAACAGGTGGATCGTCCTCCACCTCAAGGCAGACAGCTATTAACCATGGAACCATTACTAAATCTCAAGGTAGCTCATTCCTCCGCAGTCAACAGCAGCAGCAGCAACAGCAATCATCTTCTACGAGCAACTATTCACAACAGCAGGCGACAGAGGTTAGGTTGATTGGAGGTCGCGTACAACGGGTTGCTGCGAGAACTGATCACTTGAGTATGGGAATAGGTGCATTCGAGACAACGACCTCTGCAAAATCCTCGTATGGCCAGTACCAAGTTCAAGAACGAATTGTACCCGTCAAATCCACACAACAATCCAGCATTTCTTTGGGATCGTACGGGAACGACACGCAATCTTTTGGTTCCAGCTACAGGAAGGAATACATCCAACAACAGGTGAAGCCATGCCCTGCTGCTCATATCGAATCCTCCAAGTCTCCATTTAAATTACAACGTGAAACGTCAAGCCATCGGTTTTATGCCATGCCTAAAGCTTCGGAATAAATGCTTGTGAAGAAAAATAAGCAAGTACCTATCTGTATCTGCTTTTTCTATTATTATTGGTATTATTATAGTTAAGCGAGATTTCATTCCATTAATGTTGTAAAACATAAAAAATAGCAGATATATCAAGTTGTCTCAGCAGAAACATACATGTATTCATAAATACGCAAATTATGCCTTTTGATAACAAAAAATATAAAAAATGTCCGTCCTTTTAAAATATGCCTTAAACACTTCTAGTGGGACTGTTGTTATTACTCTCAATTAAGAAAATATTTTATCAGAGACATAAAACCTGTATAGACTAGCCATAGCCTTATAGCTGTCAGCCTTTCAACCCAAATCTTTTAGAAACTTTAAATAAAATGGTTTAACAATAATATTACGTATTATAAATTAATAAATCCGATGGTGAATTGAATTAAGAATGCTAAACGCTATTAAAGTAATAATGCTGATGGTCTGAAATATTATTAACTGATATTACGAATTACTAGTAAAAGTTAATCATGTGTAAAGGTTCGTTACTCAATAGTTTTATAACTGTATCGGTACTAATCATTATCCTTGCTAATATAAACTTATACATAAATGATTCTGCTGCCTAATATTGTGAAAAATTCTTGAATTTACTGTTAAACTGGTTTCCTGTGCCATGATTATGAGTGCTTATATATAGATGTCGTTTACTGTATAATGGAGAAAGCAAGAGAAAGTTAATTATCATTAGTCATTACAACTTGTTATGATGATCTGATAATACTGTAGAGATGTGTTCAGTAATGAGTGTGTTTAAGAAAAACGAATGGATAGTGATATTTTTATTTGACTATTGCTTTTGTGCATGCATTTTTTTGTTATCATTGGATTATCTTTATGTACTTGATTTATATGGGTAGGTACATATTGTGTTGTAAATTATATAATTCTATTCGCTAACATTACGTTAATAACAATGGTTTGTAACAAAGTATTTAGCTTGTTCATTTAACGTCCGGTGCAAATAAAAAAGTCTTACAAATAATAGTTTCGTTTATATTGTTATTCATTGGTGGTCATTTTTTTCATTCCAAACCTTGGAGGACCATGCAGAAAATTATTGTCCTTTGTTGTAAATGACATATCATTTAGGAAGGACCCTTTAAGGCCATTGTCCTTTTCTGTCAAAAGAAAAATTACCAGTATCAAAATACCCCATTAGGATCTTGTCGTATAAAGGACTTTTGAGTTAAGCCCCTTTTGGAATTTTAAATTGGCTATCATTAGCAATTCTGGTCAGAACGGTCGTTTCCGGCCTCATCATACCTCCATTTGTCTGCCTCTGCCTTCCCTGTTTGCTTATTCAAGATGACCCGTCATTTGACCACACCATGTGTATTTCAATTGTCTTCTTTTGGCTTGTTTCGTTTCGCCTTCAACGCTGCACTGTACTGAGTGAGTTTTGCTATCCGAAATACTAAGGCCAAATAATAAGTTATCTCAGTATAAGCTTCATTATGTTAAGCTTTGCCATCAAAATTGTATGTATGCAGTATTAATATGTACAGCTATTTGGTAACTTCAACCGGGCATTTTGGAACACAAAGTCAACCACGTACCAAGTACCATTATTACATCTATGATCATGAACATGTAGATCTTACTCAAGGAGAAAACTTACTGAGAAATTGTTCTAGGAAAGCAACGAACGACACATGACATGGAACCGTTGAAGTTTAACTTAACCGTTTAGAGTTCAGTCAGATGTCAACAATGATGACGACAATTCATTCGTAAGACTGAAAAATATCAGAAAAAACTAACATTTATCTTTATCAAGTTAACGGCACTTTATAATCCAATCCATCCAGTCATCATATTTATGCAGGTTTACCATTTAACATCCATGCTTTTACTTTACATTTACAAAAGATATGTCACATTCATCCATGAATGCAAGATATGTATTTAGATAAGAAACCAGTTTTGTGACAAACTTTATGCTAACATTTTTTATGTTACTCACAACCAACCAAGTCAAAGAATCCGGTCGGATTCTCTACTTCCGTTTGCATTAGCAACTTTCCCCTAACATT
>JAHZMV010005345.1:0-14111 GCA_027743765.1 Coecobrya sp. COE2 | reverse complement strand
CATGATGTTTGGTGGTTGCTGGTGGTGGTGGCGAACAGTGAATGATCGCACAAAAAACATTGTGATAAAGTATCACGCATGATGAAGCAAAAATTGAACCCTTTGCCTTCCTCTTCCACTTTCCCTTTGTGTGTATGTATATTTTGTGTGTGTGCGTTTCGTGCGAATGTTTCCTACTTTGCTTTTTTCACTTTTTTTATATCTTTCTCAACTTCATGGAAAGAGAGGAAGAGAGAACGAGAAGAGGGAAAGTGTGCAAAGGGAAAATGAACTATATAGCCAGTTGAGGGTCTGATACTACAGTTATATAACTACTGCACGACGACCGCATATAGTATTCTCTTAAGGGAAGACTCAATTTCCAAGTAAAGGCCCCCGGAGTCAATTTAAGTTGAGCCAACTCAATTTGATGAAATTCCATTGCTAATGTAGTCACATTCACGTTTGCCTCACTTCACACGGGAAGCATATAGCACAGGAGTAGTGCACATTTGGTCGGTCCGAGTCAGATTCAAAGCATGTTTTGTATATGAACAAGTGAATCCGTTTTTATTTTAGGTGATTTCTCTCTATGTAGGTGAGTGAGTTTGTACGTGTGTGTGGAACGTGTGTTCCAAAGTATGTTCGCTTGTACATATGAATACCTTTGTGCGGATCCGGTCGTTTCGAAATGACTTTGCAGTCCCCCGGAAATAATGTCGATTGTTGTGTTTTGGTTTTATGAGCAAGCATTTATCCTATTGTGTATAATAATCATGTACGGTGGTTATATGTATGTTGTGTAGCGTGCAACACTCAACTTAACTTCACCACATGTCAGTAGGTCCATGCCTGTAAGGTCGATCATGATGGTATGATAGCATTGTTGTTGATGATTATGATGATGTTGCACACGCTTTTGTATTTTATGTAGTAATTCGTGCAAGACTAGACACACATGAAATGCAATATCATAACTACATATATTATACATACAATACAATCCAATCCTATTATATTTAAGTAGCACCCACAACATCAGCATTAGGTTATGGTGTTGCAGATGTAGGATAATAATTTTTATGCAAAATGTCTACTGGGTACCTGTTTCGCTTATAAAAAGCTTTCAGTCCTTTTTTGCATGCTAAAGTTTTCTCCCTTTCTTGTCCTGTGGAAAGGAAACGAAGAAAGGATTCCGTCCGGTGTGAAATGAGTTGTGTGTTGGAGAGATGACGATAAAGACGAAAATAAAAATTTGTGTATTTTAGTAGTACCCTGTTTGGAAAGTCAACTGATGCGCTTAAGATAGGTACAAGGTTTACTTTGAATTTAAGTCAGTCGATCCATTTTGGCTTGAATAAAGGACACATATGTACATATTCCTACTTAAATAAATACACGTTATATAAAACGGTTTTAGCATCATCCACCACACCACAACAGATGTTACCTTATTCTTCATCCAGGAACAAGAAGCCAACTTTTGTGTTGTTTTCCCTCATATTTACCACAGGCACACCAAATTTTATTTTGAAAACCGTAAGATGGTAATATGATGGGGAGAATAAAGGATAAAATGTATTTGTGGTTTTGTACTGAGTAGGTCAAGAGGCACAGCAATATTTACCCCTTCTTATATAATATAATTAGATGGTTAGTTTTATATATCATTAACTGACATGTTGTTGTGTTTATTATCCCCACGAGTAGTGGTGTTCCCTCAAGTGTGTTGGATTAACTAAAAGCGAGACATGAAGAGAGGTGCACCCCTTTCAGCAAAAAATGGAAAGAGAAAAACGAGAAAATGAGCCAAAGTGGAAAGTAGAAACTTTTTTTTACTCATTTATAACAGCACAAATATATGTTTTTGTACGACACTAAGGTAGTCATTGCATATTAGGCTACGGCGTAGTTATAAACGATTATCGCGCGAACGAGAGGAAATGGGTATGGGAAATGCTGTGGTGAATTATATGGCCACTTTTTCATGATGTTAATGGAGTACCAGTATTATCACAAGAGTGTGGCACTGGAAACATACCACAAGAGTGGAGATGTGAATTATATTACTAAAGTGTAGTACCTTTCACAACACAAAGTAAACTTTCGTATTACCACATTCAATTCAATTAATTTTCTGATGGCTTTTATAAGCCTTATTATCGTTGTGGTTGTTGGCCGGGGATTTATGTACTTACAAGCAAGAAGCAAAATCTCTTCCGTAGCCTTTCTTAATGCTCCCGTTTCCACCAAAAACTTGTAGATATATTATACCTTCTTCATAATTATCCCATGAGTTCGGTTGGTACAACGGAGGAAAGACATATTCAGACGCTATGTTGTGCTCGTAGCAACTTCCTCATTTGCTTTTTGGCTAGTTCATTGGATGATGAAGAAGTATCAAGTCATTTCAATACAAATGAGGATCGTCATGAAGGGAGTTTCTATATTCTATTGATTGCAATTCGTTAATGGTAAAAGTAAACTGCGTTAGGGAGAACTGTGAAGTAGGTCACTATCACACAAGGAAAAGCGAGATCTCACTATTGAGATGACATACGAGATTTCAAATGTTGGACTCTTATAGCTAGGTGCACCATGATGACGTGTGTATGAAGACAAAATTCAAGACAACTTTATAAATATTAGGTAGACAACTGATTTTGGGACCAACCTTCTTTGGCTATGAGTAGGAAATAGTGAGTAGCAAGAGAAAGTCAGTCTGTGAATTTGCATATAGGCATTATGCGGTACTTTGTATATCAAAGCTAGAGAAAATAAGAAAGCACACACGGTAACTACACAAAACATAAAAATCCACAAGAGGTAGATGTTGTATATAGAGAAAAAATGCATGGAAGCCGGTGAATGAAAAAAGAGAAAGAAGCATTGTGTCGTGTGTAGCAGTATGTGAGAGTAAGTATGGAAATTTTTATGGCTTCCTTAATGATGCAGCTCCTTGATGATCCTTCTCTCTATATGACTATAGAAAAAGGTTCTCCCGAAGGAATTATTGTTGTATGGGTTGAGCTAAAGAGAAAATGATAAAATGATGGACCACTACCACCGCACACTAGGTATTCATCTTGGCGGGGATATGCAGATAGCTATATGCATAATGTATACATTAGATTTGTGCATATAGTAGTCGTCACAAGTAAGTAACGTGGTTTTATGTGCGTAGGTGTATTATACTCCCCCTTATACTATATCATTTCTATCATCATCATTACCTTCCGTGGTCTGCCTGCACGTGAAGTAAGAAAGCTTTCAAAAATGTAAAAAGTCAGCTTACGGCGATGTGAAATACGCCAACATTTTTTGGGTATATCCCGCCTTAATAACAGGCTCCTTTCATCAGTTCAGTACCTTCATCAACACCATTGAATTGATCTCTTTCATCTATCAGTCCCGGTGCGAGGATTTCACTTCAGGTCAAAATTCTAAATTATATTCTTCATCTTCATTGGTGGGTCCCGTTTATTTATTTCTTGGGCAAAACTACTGGGGGACTAAAATAAAATATTTCAAGCACTTTCATTCAACCCCATCTATAACCAAACCCTATGTGTATCATATAATGTGGATTTTTTTCTGGCCGTACATTATTCAGCGGATTCATGGAAAAAAGTTCAGAAGAACATCTAATCACTTTAAAAGTGTTCTGCTCTCAAAGGTTGTTCAGCAGAAATTACTTTTATTCTTTTTCACGCTCCTCTTGCTCTTACTGTATATTTGACCTAAATAAATGCGTTTTCGAACCAAGTGGTGAGAGTGGAAAAGAGAGGACGAAAAAACCACTCTGAAATTCCCAATTATCTGAGTTAATAGTAAATTAAATCATGGAAAGTTGCAGAAAAGTTAAGTGAATAAAAGTGGAAGCGCCACTTGATGAGAAATTCTTAGCTCATAAAATATAGAATACAAGCGAAAAGTTAGGGAGCGATTTTGCAACATAAGAAGACAAGTAGTTTTCCTTTGTGCAGAAATATAATAATAATAAAAATAATATTGCATTTTATGTACATTAGTAGAAGAGTCCGGCCAAGCAGCACACTAAAAAATTGGCTCGAGATAGCAAGAGTTTTTAGCTACGCTACAATATGAATACTTGTGTGTAAATCACGTCATACACGTTGGGAACAGATTTATGACAAGTTGGGAGAAAGTACAGGGAAAGTAACGTGCGTTAGTCACCAATATTTTGAACAAAACTTTGTTTTTGATTATGATATACCGCTTTAATTTTTGCTAACCGAGAGTGAAATACGGTGAAGTGGTCCGCTTAGGCTTGTTTCAGCAGTTTCAATCAATTACGTTTTCATTGCCGACTCTGCTACACTTGCATAAAAAGAGAAGTCACATAAACAGATTGTGAAGGCCTGTGTTTTTGAGCAGCAGCTTAAAGCGGGAAATTATTTAAGCAAAAAATGAAAGCCATATTACTGCACACATTCAAAGCAGTTACAACTACTGCGCGTAATTGTGACACCTGCAGTGTCAAGCCATTGTGAGGGATGCAATAAAAACGCCCTAAAAGTATAATTCCACATGCAGTGAAAAATTCAAACGTTCCCATTTTATTAAATAGCACTCGTTATTTCTTACGTGGTTATCATGGCTTTGTGCTGTTCCACTCTTACTGAAAGCCCGAAACTTCGCCAAAGGTCTCTGATGGCAATTGCCATTGACTTTCCTTCTGGGCTCCCAGCGATATGAGGTTCTTGAGTCATACGTCTGAAAAGAGAACATAAAAGAAGATAAATAGTTTCCCGTCTACCCGTATGCTATGTATAATGTACTTATATTACTTGAGAATATTATTACCAATTGGATACCAGGGTTAAATTTAAAAAAATCCATATTATGTTAAATTCGACACCAAATAGATTTGGGGGAAAGCTCATATCTCTTTTTGCACGTAGAACTAGCCTACTGGGTAACAAATGTTCCTTGAATTGTTTTACAATAAGCTACGAGTCTCATCTTAAAATTAGTATTTTCAAAAACTTTGTTTTGCTTGAAAACATTACAAGATGAAAAGACTTGTAAACATTTATTGTGATCTGCACACAATGTAGGAAATTTCCTTTCGTCCTGTGGTTGCAAAGCATTTTGAAAAACATTGATACATTTGCCGCATTACTCTCTATGATAGATATTTAGTTTTTCATCATCTCTTGTTGACTGTCAGCTCATGTGCAGAAACAAGACCAAGCTTCCGGTTTCATGAGTGCTTTCACAAAATTATAATAATTAATTTCCGGTTTTCCTGAGACAGACTATGTACCAGAGTCAAATGCACAGCAGTATAGCGCCTCGGAATCATGCAATGCTTCATTGAAAATGTACGCTGTATTTGAAAACACAATTCGAACTTAATGTGATATATGCACTCCAGTGACACTATAAACTCTGAGGCAGCCGCCATCTTCACATAACTATGAGATAGGCTTGAACTCATATTCTAGCACGCTAGCACAACTTTACAGGAAGTAAAAGCAATAAAAGTGCTGCATGGATGCACACTTTCACCGGATTTCATTACTCTTTCGCTGAATGTACATCTCTGCCAATGTCATATTCTCTCCAATCTACATGCAAGTCTCATAAGTTTATATACACAAAAGGCGTATTCTGAGCATGCAAACTAAAAGAATAGGAAGGGGAGCCATTATTAAAATCCCATTTCATAAAATGTACAACTTTTACTACTGCTGCACTCTCAATGTATCTCATCCAATGCCAATGACTATGATGAGATGAACGGTTCCACGAGAGGGCAAGACAAAGAAACCATTTTCTGTTACAGTCGTCCGTGAAAATTGAAATTTTCATGTTACTACTTTAATTCATAGAAATATGCTTATATCATCAGCATTATGGGCTTTATGTAAGTCAGCACTCCTGTTAAGTAGTGCAGAGATAGTTTCACTTCGCGCACTGTCAATTGGGAATGCAGTTATAGCAATGTCATGCTGCAAAGGAATGCACTCAAACAGCAATACAATTTCGAAGCATCTCATGTAATCATAATAGTTTTTCCATCGTGATTATGCTGTCTGCTCCATTTTCATTGTGAATCATGTTTTTTCTACATCCCTGACTTTATAGCTGTAATCAAGAACAACAAGTTTAGCTTTACACACTCGTTCCAACCACTAGGAATGATAAAATGCCAGAAAAACCTTCAAGTTTTTTTTACTTCTCTTGCTCCTCTCGTAATTATTTCTCTTATTAAATATATGAAAGTATATATTCCCGCAAAGCTCTATAATTGTATGGGATGATGGATTCTACAAAAAAATCTTCCCTCGACTAACTTTGTGGTGCTGCATTAATCATTAGAAAATGAGAGCTCAGGAAAAAGGGAGTTGAAAAAACGTGCCACTAGAGACATTTTACTTTAACTTTTTCTAATGTCGCAGTGAGTTTAGCGAATTTAGAATTTCTGTCAAACATGGAAAATAGGTACATATGCATAATATGCCGTACCTATCTTCATTTTTTCAGCTGGAGAAAGTGTGGAATTAATGGCTCACCTGAGATTGTGACGAATATTGTCGGCACTGAGTTGAATAAAAAGTTTGTGAAATGAAGGCTCATTAGCATCGTGCGGTGATGAATTTTGTACAGTTGCTTGATAATAATCTGAATTTTTTTCTTCATTATTAAAGTTGTGCTGCTGATGTTCTTGTCTCTGCTTCTCCTGTTCATCTTGGCTACCATCCTCTGTTACTGTACTTTCTCCTCGGTGCAGGCTGGAAGCTGATCCAGTACTCAAGCTACTGCTGCTGCTACTAGCAGATGAAGAAGACTTGCCGCTAATGTTAGCACTTTTCTCTTTTTCATGGACCCCAATGGTGTATCCTATTGTGAAACCTGCCAGTAAAACGGCAGCTGACAGGAAGACGAGTTGTATCTGGAAACAATAAATGGTTACACATTTATTCAGTAAACACACTGAAAAGAAGAGAGAAGGATCTCTCAGAAAAGAAAAGAGTAAAATGGATTTTTAGAAAATGAAAAATCTTTTTCTCCATCAGCAAAGTCTCTTAAACACAACACAGTATACACACGTCGCATGCAGTAAAGTATAAAAAAAGCGTCTTCCTACTTACTATTCAATCGATTAAAATGGTATATATGTTAGAGTTATAAAAACTTTTATGTATGTGTACTTGTGCATTATGTGGAATTGTGGAGGAGACAAAAACGACCACATTACTGAAGAAGAGATGTATGTACTGATTATGCGTAGTTGTTTTTCTCAGAATTACTATAATTTATTACATGCCTTTTTTCAACACATCGCATTGTGTTAGTGGCCTAGTAGGTGGTTTGTGTTAGTTATTAAAAAGAGAAGATAAAACAACAATCGGTTTTCCCTAGATAGAAATTATTATAATACTATATCCAGTCATTCTTTCACTTCACTCTCAATCCACTTTGCTGACAACAAAAGATTGCAAGAGTGAAAAGTAAAAGGAGCCAACGGCTAAAATAAAAGCAGCATCAATTAGTTTTTGAATGGGATAAATTAGTCAAAACAAAAGCTTCTACGTAAAAACAACTTCACATCGCCGCCACCAGCAGCAAAAGCAGCACACATACACACACACACGTTTCTCGTACTTTTGTATGAAATAAAGTTCCCATTAAATGGCATATATTACTCCATCAACATCATCACCTTCATATCATATCAGTTTGACTACATTATAATATCCGAAGAAGGCTCCCTTTCGGTTTTACACCGTCTGCCTGTGACTATGTGCTTTTCTGTGTTTGACGTTGATGGTGATGATGACACAAAGTGGAGAAAATGAATGTTTTATCTTCAATTTTCAGGCTCTCTCTTTCACTCTTTTTCCATCGCCATCATCACCACCAACAACACCCAACCACTGCCACTTGTACTAATAATGTATGCACAAACACAAGCGAGCAAAGGAATTTTCGTGAAAGCAACAAAGCTGATGGTCGTACAAAAGTGTGCACCTTCTGAAGTAAAAGAAAGGAAAAAATGAGGGAGATAGTAGTTTGTTGTTTTGTAGTCTTTGCCACACATAAACACACACACACTCAACAACAAAACGACAAAATGAATGATGTATTTTTTGCTGTGCTGTTTGTGTATGGTTAAGTTATGTAAATAATGTTGCACGTTTGTGAATGTATGTATATATAATGATGTATGTAATAAATAAACTTATACGGAATGTACATAACAAAACCAATAATAATCTTTCGTAAAACTAGTGGGTCTATAATGCTGTCTGTGTTCTGCTGATGACAATGATACGGTATAATACAAACGATGTGAATATAATGATGATATGATGACGAGCTGTTTTGGTGAAAACAATAATAACAACAAACCACTCATCACCACACACCATCATCATCGTCAAAACCATCATATTATTATCAGTATCACATTGCCCAAAATTACACGCAAAGCTCAGTCATAGTTATACATAAACGAAGGCTGAACAGATAGAGCTGTGAATAAAAAGCTTTTTTTATTTCTTTTGTTCCAGTCTTCACTGAGTTATGCTAGCATTATATGATAATAATCCTTGTCTATGTTTCGGATATTATACCATTACACTTTAGTGAATTTCATCTCTCACTACAACAATAACAACAACTACTACCATTTCTCGGTTTTGCCTCTCTGTTATGTTTTGTATACATGATGGCTTGGCTATATAGACATACATACGTATATAGGGTCAGTATTATATGAATTTTCCGGCGCTTAAAATTTTAAAACCATTCAAGCAAGAGAATAGCTCTTTTATGGCGATAGGTCGCCTACTTGTCTTGTATCATGGGTTATGTATGCATCAGGGAGAGAAAAATACTATGCTTATTTGTTTAGTCTTCCCTTTCTCCTCCCTCGTGTTCCTGATATAAAGGCCACTACTATTACTTCGTCTTTATCAGATTCATATTGTCAGTTGGTAGTGTGAGTGTGTGCGGTCGTACATTTTTGCATATTATTATTATCATTATTACATCAAACACATTCTGATCTTCCCTTTCAATACTTTCCAGTTGCTTGGTTTGGAATGTGCAAAAAAGCTGTTCATGTCAGTAATGGTACAGTTCAGGGGACGGGAGAATAGGGATATAAAAAACCTTCTCTTCGTTAGCCACCACCACGACCATTACATCTCTTTTGTCCCTTTTAAAATAGTCAGAGTGTACACGACTGTATGAGCAATTTCATTTAGCGTTCAAGCTAGTAAACTTGAAGTGTACATGTATGCATACCATGCAAACACGACGTTGGCTGTAACGGTTATATGAAAAGAAATGTTATATTATTATCCTCCTCCCTTTTCTTCGTCGTTTCCCTGTACAAATACTAGAGTTCATAAGTGCATTGGGGAAGAGGAGAACGGGTCTCTATCTGCTTGTACATACTTAAGCTTATATGGGGAGCAGTCTGTCGAAATAATTTTAATTTCATACCCAAGATTCTATCGATCCCTAGAGGAAAATTTTCAAAAGAGTTCTCCCTTTCTATTGTAATACTCACTTGCATGTCAAGCACAGAGAAAGAGAGAGACTAATCTATTAGGCTTCCTTTTACCACATCGTTTTGTCGTCTTCGTCACCCTTTCCTCGAAATGTCTTTACCATTGCTGGTAGCTCCTTCCATACATTGAAACTGCCTTACCAAACCAATATTATGTACCTTCAAAATACTCTGTGTGGTGAACTTTTGTGTTGGCTTGTTATTACTGATATTACGACTTCTGTAGTAAAATGAAGCTCTGGCTGCATTACGGTCTAGTTTCTTTTCTAATAGTAAATAGGAATTATGCATGGGATCAAGTCTGAAAAGACGTTAAGAACTGTTAAGAGGAAGTAGACGAAGGGTCCGTGAGATGTGTGGGATGTGAGAAGACATACGGTATAGAGCTTCCACTAGGTTTTCACCACGAGTGGTTTGTAAAATCGGTACGGCAGGAGCATACATTTATATTGAGCAAAGCTATCGCCACAGTGGTGGTCACAAAAATATGCCTTTCTTGAAGAAGGCGGATAACGGGCGAACAAATGACACGCTCGTCGCTCTAAATTGATACTATGGGACTGACTCGTCCCCTTTTCCCTGTTGAGAGAAACATATTGTAGTTTTGCTTTTACCTTTTCTCTGGGCAATTCAGCGGACTTCCTGCTCTTGTGTCTTTGTCGCTTCTTACTAGCATTTATACCCCCTAACGTCCCTCCTCACTGAGCGGCTCATCAGACAACATCATCTTGTAAATGGTTTCTTATGCACGTCTCCCTTTTGCTAATAATGTAACAGCCTAACAGCTACATCTGAGTGTATTTGCTCCTGATGATGACTGGTTTTGCTACTTAAGTAGGGTTTTCTAAATTTTGTTGATTTTTTCATCGCGTGTTTGAAGAGGAAAACGAGGGTCCTGGCTTGGTCCTGCTTCCTGAGGACTTTCAAGGGAGGAGGAACAAACAAGAAGTGCTGAGTGACTCAAGTAACTCTCTCTCTCTCCAATGCCCCGGAGTACCTTTTGAGCACTTACCTACGTATCACGGAACGTGAACAAGTGTTGGAATCCACCAAAAGTGAATATGTATGTGTAAGTGTAAGTAAAGTATGTTGTTTTGCTACCCCTGTATGTCAGGCATGCATGTACGGATGTGTGTCTGTCTATGTGTACTTGATTTTATTTACTCAAAGTACATTCACGGAAGTGTCTTGTTTGCAGAGTATGAGAAAAAAACTCTCGAGTTTTCCCAGAAAGTTTACGATACGTCCTGGAAGACGGGAAAGTGTTCGTTTGTAAATGTATCTATGTATTTTTGTTTGTGTTGTGTTTCTTATTTTCCTCTAGTCAGCTAAATGGATAGAACAGAACGTTTTCTACATACTATATTAGAATTGTAGCAGCAGGGACCATTTCATTCAAACAAGAAAAAAAATACTTTGCTCCTTTATATTATGTAATATATGCGTGTCATATAAAAGGAAAGTGCCATCCACCATCAGTAAATACAGAGGAAGTTATAGTTATGCGGCAAAAATATGTCCATTTTATGTGCCTATGCTCATACTAAATAAGGGTGGACATAAACATGCCTTGTAATAGTGCATACAAGACTGCGAGTGAGTCTGACAGAGCAACATATAAAATCAAATTTAGAAATTTTGTCATTTCACTTGGTTCATCTGCGCTTGAGAGGTTCACGAGAAAACACAAGACAAGGAGGATCTGATGATTCAGTACACATTGTCATTGTGCAGATACAGAACAGCGCGCAAAATGCTCACTCTTTGCTGACTCACACCATATTTATGTTAAAGCACGCTGCTGGTGGTAGTGTGTATATTTTTCAAAATGTTTTCATGAGTTTGTGTATCTTTTTTTTTCTTGACAAAGTTTAAACCAGAAAGCATACCAAGATGTGGATACAATACTGGAAAGGTTTACATATATGCGTTCCCATACATATGAATAAATGCGCAAAATGTCTACAAAAACGAAAGCAAACCGAGAGACGTGTAGAGTTGCTCCTTCCAAATACATAAATTCTTACGCTTACATACATAACTAGGTTCATAACACTAATACCTAGTTCAGCAAAAGTTTTTTGTGACAAACTGAAAAATAAAAAGGAGTAGAATGTTGGGGAAAGTAGTACTGGTCGGTTTTTCGTCAAAGTACATAGGAATGAAGCTAAGAAAGTGACAGCTCTTACGGCTTTTTACTTACTTTTCCTTTCCGACAAGTTTTGTTCCTTCCTTGCTTTTTATTCTGGGAAGCTGTCAGAATGATAGTTGGCTGGGAAAATGTGGTCGTGCTAGTTGGAGTTTCCCGTCCATGGTCATGATCATGGTCGTCCAGTCCCATGATTTCAGTTTCATCTTCGTACTCCCAATGTCTGTAGTCTCGCCTTCCTATGCCAACCATTTTCTCTCTTTCCTTCTCTCCGGCAAGACTCAATCCCACTTCTTTTCCTCAGCTAAATAGGGATGCGGGTGCGAACTTGGCGTTGACTAGTATGGACCCGTATATTAATAACAATAATATTTATAAGGTACGAGTATATTTATTATGCTGCTTCCCAACTTGTGCTGGCGTGATGTTATTCTTTCATGAGAAGAGAGAAAGAGGGAGAGTAGCTTGTCGACAACTGATGGTGATGCAGATGGGGGCAGATGTATCAATTTTCGCTGGAACTGCTTCGCTCCGTTCTCCTGTCTTTCTCCGCTTCTTCAGCAGACGTCTGTAAAAACGAATATATATAATGATATAATATATCAAGAACAATATTAGTGGAATGAAAATCAAATTTTATTTAATAGGCAGAAATTTTCCGAGTTATTTATGATCTATACTCAAGAGTATTGTTGTAGGCACGAGGCAATTCAAGTGCACTAAGATACTTTATACCTACACGAAAAGCATTTTTGCTTGCAAATGTGACTGGTTTATATAACATTAACGATCTGAAATACTCCGGATTTCGTACTCGAGTTACTTACTCTTAGTACCTTCCGAAACATTACAGTATATATTATAAAATCTTGAAAATCTTGTCAAATCCCGTGCCTTTTTCATTTGAAAAGTAGACACATATTTTCATAAGCACTAGGGCTATATAATATGACGTAATGTACGTAAGAAGGAAAATAATTTGCTTAAGTACATCAAATAGAATGAATTTACTCTCTAAGAACATTGTAAGCACACCAAATTCCTTCAGAATAAGAACATAAAAAGCTGATTGGAGAAATTGGCTTAATTTTTTGAATTGGCATCTACATGAATTGGTGGGCTTGTCGACACAATGAAAAACCACTCATATTGTAGAACGAGTGTCTAGTATACCTTATTCGTTGTAACGTTTCATACTTTATAAGTGAATTTTCGTTATATAAGCCCATTAAGTCAAATAACCATTTCCTGTCACGTAGAGAAAGCCTCCCTATCTACAACTCGTTCCTTTCTTTTCATTTCCCCTTTTCTTTTTCCTTTATACGAGTAAGAATGCACACTGCGATATTACTCACATCTTGCAACAGATTTTCTATTTTAACTGGTATATATTTTTCTCTGTTTTCACAGTCATATACGAGTTCATGGTCGATCTAAGGAATTTGCCATGATCTCTAGGTTTTCAGTTGCAAAGCTCAATTTCTTTACACTGGTCATGTAACATTAAAGTTCAGTCGTTTCTTCAGCCGTAATCGCGGTATGTTATGATCGTAGCCCTGACACATATCTCATCGTGCTGCCACAACCATTGCTCTTTTCCTACGTAGTATAGTAGTAGTGACCGATACAACACCATTGGAATATTATTACAACTTCTAATGCTCCCTCTTCGAACTGTTATTATTATTCAAAGAGTCGTACCTTCAAATATATATACCTACGTATGTATATATGAATGTATATTTGTTATCTTTCGTTGGGATTCTGATTGCACCGTGCATGAACTGATCCGGGAAAAACACGAATTTCCTTGTGTTTGGCCACTTTCCAAATGTTAAGAAGGAAAACGAAGAGAAAACTTTCTTTTTTCTTTTGTATTTTTTTCTGATCCACAACTAAGTATGGTTATCGTTGTATACAATTGTAGTAATTTTTTGTGAGTTTCTCACTCTTCTAGTTTAAGTGCATGTATGCTTTATAATACATGATATATGTCGGGGAAAAGTTTACTAAGAGCAGAGTAGATGGTTGTTGTCACACGTAATATGCTTCAGTGCTTCCTTGTAGAGAAAACCGGTTTCGGTTTTCCCAGTGCCACCTGACTTTCACCAAAGAACACAATACAGCATAACCCACTCCGCATACTGTCAACTGTTAACTATACAACTTGAGTTTGCAAGAGAAGCGAACGTGTAGGTATACATGCACATGGATTTTTGGAGTTTACCTACCGCGGCAACAGCGTCTAACTAACTGTGGAATAAGGGTATCTAAAAATTGCTAGCGAAAAATGTCCGTAACAATTCAACCACACACACACAGTATGTCTGGACATGTCGTCTATAAATCGGTTTTGCGGACACACTGTTAAAAAGTACAAAAAAGAAAAGAAAAAAAGAAAATTTCTTGCCGTTTGCTTTCTCCTTCGTATAA